>JAFHBV010001135.1:0-11016 GCA_019022785.1 Pseudomonodictys pantanalensis
TAAGATATAACTTTATAAGCTTTTTTTATAAGTAATTACTCTTTTCTTCTAGTTTTAGTTTTATTAAGATCTTATTTAGATTTATTTTATAAGAGGCCTTTTTAAGAAAGTATTTCTCTAAAGTTCTACTACTTTAGTTAAGAGTTTTTCTAACTTTTTTTTTTCTAACTTCTTTTAGCTTTAGAACTATTTTAGTTTTCTATACGCTTTTCTAACTTTTTTATATTCTTATCTTATTCTTTATATTTTCTTTTTTTCTACTATTAGTTTCTTATATTCTATTTTTACTTATTAGAGTTTAGATATTTCTCTTTTTTTTTAGAGTTTACCTCTACTTCTTTTCTTCTTTACTATACTATATAGAGAATATAAAGTAAATATTTTAATATATTTATCTTATTACGTCTTTAAGCTTTTTAGTTCTTTTTAGCTATATATCTAAGATAGCGGAGTTCTTTAAGAACTTTATAAATTTCTAAGTAAAGAGTATATACTTTACTTACTTTACTTTATATTAGAGCTAAGTTTTATAGTTTACTTTCTTATATCTCTTATTTAATATTTTCTTAATTATATACTTTAGTTTACTCTTTACTAACTCTGCTAATAGTTAAAAGTCTTCTTAGAGCTAACTTAAATAAGAGTTACTACTAACTAGTTATAAGTAATCTATATAAAATACTAGATAGATATCTTATAGAATATTTAGTTTTATATTTAAAAAAGATATAATTTATATTACTTAAAACTTTATATTCTTTTAGTTTAACTTTTTATAACTTTAGTTCTTATTAGAGAGTTAGTAGCTATACTATAACTATACTAAGTTACTTATCTTTAATAATAAAACTTTTTACTATTAGTAGTTAGCTTACTATTTCTATTCTTATTACACTTTAGCTATTTAAGCTTAGGTAAATTCTACTACTTTCTTAAACTTCTAAATAAAGAATTCTACTACTTATTCTAAATTTACTACTTAATAGTATCTCTTTAGATACTAAAACTCTAGTTTTAGTTAAATAAGATTTACTTTATAATTATATTAAAGAAAGAATAGACTTATATTTATTAATATAGTAGTTTACTCTTTTATAGTAATTTAGGCTACTAAATAGAGATTAGTCTAGTTATTCTAATTTTAATTTATAAATACTTAGAAATAAGTCTTTATTACTAAGATTATTCTCTTTATAAAGCCGTTTATCTATAGATATTTAGTAGTTAAAAGACGTTAAGTTATTTTATCGCATAGAAGTATAGTTTCGGGAGCTCGTCTAGAGCTTAGAAGCTAAGATACTGCTAATACTTAGAGCGTTTAAGCCTATAGTATATAGCTTCTAAGCTCTATAAGCTTCTTATAGATAGATAGAATACTATTTTCTTATAGTAAGTATACTATAGTTATAAGCTTAGTCTGTATAATATTCTCTACGTATAACTAGCTACTTAAGTACTTACTAATATCTATCTTCTTACTCTACCTCTACTTTAATTAAGTTCTTAACTATTATAATAAGCGTTAATAGCGCTTTAATAATAATACTTATAAACGTACGCTTTACTAATTATATCTCTTTTCTAACTTAGTACGCGCAGCTTAAGTACTATACGTAAGCTTAGTAAATATAGAATTAAATTAACTTTAAACTTCTAGCGCTCTTAAACCCTCTAACTACTACTCTTACGTTATCTAATCTTAACTCTATAAGCTTAGAAGAGCTTAAGTTATACTAGATTAAGTTAATAATCTATAGTTAGCTAGTTAATAAGCTTTAGAGTATATAGACTTAGATATATACTATAATTAATTCTAGCTTACTTAAGCTTACTATATTATAGTTAGAAGATTAGTCTCTTTACGCGCTGCTTAAGGCTTTATAGAAGAATCTCTAAGTATAAAGAATTAGAAGAAGTAGGTCTATTTAATCTACTAAGAAGTTATTAATCACCCTCTTTTAGATATAAGTATAGAACTAACGAAATAGATACTTAAATAAAATAAGACGTACGCTAATACTAAGAGCGTAGACTTTAATAAGATTAAGAGAATACTCTTAATTAGAGACTTTTTACGCGCCGCCTTAAAATTTTATACCTTATAAGTAAAGCGCGAACTTAAAAATCTAGCTTATCTAAGCGCAGTCTTAAACGCTCTCTTAATTAACTAATATACTAAGTAGTTCTCTTAGCTAGCTTACTATATAAAGATTAGATAAAGTATATATACTACGCTTAGAGGTTATAAAGAGCTAGAGAAATACTTTTACTCTTACTATAAGAACGTATAGTATATCTAAAAACTAATTAATTACGCGCGCGTTAAATACGCGCTCTATAGTACGTTAGAATAAAAGCTCTAAACTCTACTAACTATAGAAAAGAGTAAGATAATTAAAAAAAAGCTAAATAAGAAGTAGTAGAAAAGCGTATAAGAAGCTCTAAAAAAAAAGAGTTAGTATTCTTAGATATAGTATCTAAGTACTATAAAGGTATAAGCTTAAAGTAAATAATATAGATTAGAGTAGTATATCTAAAGAATAAGCTTCTTAAACTATAGTAATATACGCGTATCGCTAATAGAGAGTAGTTTAGTACTAGCTAAGCTAGTAGTATAATTTAGATAAAATATCTTTTACTCTTTATAGCCTTATATAAGATATGCAGGTAAGTCTTACTTACTACTTAATACTTTTATAAGAGCTTCTTTTCTTTATATATAGTACTTAGCTCTCTAGAGAGTACTTAAGAAAATTAAAAGAGATATATAGCTCTTAGTAAGTAAGCTTACTAAGAGCTAAAGAGTATATTATATAGAAGTATAGTTTTAGAAGCTTATCTAGAGCTTAGAAGCTAAGATACTACTAATACCTAGAGTGTTTAAGCCTATAGTATATAGCTTCTAAGCTCTGTAAGCTTCTTATAGATAGATAAAATACTGTTTTCCTATAGTAAGTACGCTATACTTACTAATAGAGTAGTCGCTCTAAGCTTAGTATAAGAAGCTAATAGTAGTATAAAATAGTATTTTCCTCTATATAGCTCTATAGTCTATATCGCGTAAATAGAAGTCTTTAGAAAAAGACTATAAAAGCGTTTTCTTAATAAATAAAGTAAGTAGAGTAAGATTAGCTAGTTAGCGAGCTAATTACGTAGATAATAGTAGAGTTAAAAGTTAGAGTAAAGTTATATACTAGAGGCTATAAAGTTATAGCTTAGTATATAAAGTAAAAATAGAAAGAGATAAAAAGCTAAGAGTATTATATTAGCAATTATCTTTATTATAGAGTTAGTACTAAGCCGGGACTTCCGCGGTATACTAGCGCATTAATATTAACCTCTAAAGAAATAGCTAAGTTAGTTACCTACTATAGTAGTAAGCTATTATAAGTAAATATAAAGTAAAAAGACTAAATAGAGAAGCTTTATAACTTAGAGTTAAAATAAGAATCTTAGAAGAGGAGTAAGAGTAATAGCTTTACGAGTAGTTCGATAATATAGAAAACTAGTTAGCTAACTAGCTGACTTAGCGAACCTCTCCACTCTTACTTCGCATACCTAACAGCTAGAGAGTTAAAACAGCGCGCAGTCGACGTAAGAGGGGACTAGCAGCGAGTATAGGAGGTACGGCGGGCGTAGGCGGTAACAGGCGACTTAAACAGCGCATCGCAGAGGGACAACTTAATATAGGAGTGTGAGGTTAGCACTAGCCGGGGTTTAGCTCCGAGAAGCGCATAGACGAGGCGCTAGAGGCGAGGGGGAAAGTCTTGTCCAACGACGAGGAGAAGTATCTCGAGGAGCTGTATCAGCCGCGGCCGATTCAGGGCCATTAAGCAGCGGGCTGTAGGGTGCGCAGGCAACGCTAGTCAAGCGCAGAAGCATTCTATAGAGTGACGCTTTAATAACAGCCCTCGCGTCTGACTCGTTAATTAAAGTATTCATCAGGTCCATTGTTGGAATAGACAGGTCGTGACTTTTCCGGTATTTGGCTGCGCGCAGGACAAACACGAGATTAGAGGGGTTAGCTGATTAGAAACGGCCTTGCCAAGCAGACTCAGCCGCACCGTTTCCTGCTGCATAGGATCCTAGAAGCCTTTCTTTTCGTGCCAGTCCGTGGCGAACGTGTATCGTTCGAACTCGACCCTTGAACCGCGATGGAAGGCGTTGAGCGTCCGGACACTCCTCCCAGCAGAGTGTGTGATACGTATACCCCCAACAGCTGGCCTCATAATGCTCCCGACCAAGCATTGCATCCGTCTCAAGGGGCTCCTTTCCGACTCTGCAATGTTTGCTTGCAAATCGACTTTGCAGACTTCACCTGGCGGGGTGAGCTGAGTCATTCTAAAGCCTCTTCTGGGCATTAGTGACAAGTGCAGGCCGCATATATCCGCTTAAGCTAGAAGAAGAGGTGACGCTCAAACTAGGCACAGTGAAAGAGATATTCGAACGAGCAGGGAACTGTGATTTCTGCGGCGTGATCAAGACAAGGCTACAAGAGAAAATGCTTGATATGGGGAGGGAAGAAGATAGCGCGTTTGCCAACTATAGTCCCGTATTTATCGCGAGCCGCCGCTTTTGCCATTTTCCGCCGGATATAGAAGCAATACCAATCGACGATGTGGGCCACCAAGACTCTCCCATACACAAGTTCCCAGATACGGCTTCCAAGCAACCTCCCGCGACAGCCGTTCAGCCCATCCCACGGTCGGGAAACATTGGGCCAAGGGGCGTAGAGATTACCACAAACCGGCTGTGGGTTTATCTATTGGGTGATACGAGTAAGCACTACTCGCCTCGCGGCATCTATTCAAAAGTGCTGGCCATATTCCAACCATGTCCTCAGTCACATATCCCCAGAGTGGAAGACACTGTGTGTGAGCCCGCTGACACAATGGGAATCCGTATGAGCGGCCGGCAACTGCACGAGTCCCAGGTTGACCTGCGACTGTTGAAGTTCTGGCTAAACCATTGCAACTTGCAGCATCAACAGCTATGCTGCACCCGTCAATGGACGGCCCATCTCTCTTGGGTCAAGGAGCTTCTGCTCATAGACGTCCAGGATATGTGTATCGTTCAAGCACCCAAGAAATGTCGATACGCCGCTCTCAGCTACGTTTGGGGGCAGTGCGGCGGTTACGGTACCAGAAAGGCAGATTTTTCAGCGACGCTGCAACCGGAAGCCCTCCGGCACCGATCCCTTCCGGCCACAGTCGAAGATGCAATTATGGTGACAAGCGCAATTGGTCTTTGCTATCTTTGGGTAGACGCATTATGCATTGTCCAGGACGATGTCCATTTCCAGTCCCAGGTCTCCCAAATGGCATCTGTCTACGCAAATGCTACTGTTACATTAATAGCTGCAGCGGGAGAAGATGCCAACGCCGGCCTCGCAGGAGTGAGATCTCGTCCAAAACTGCATCGCCCGGATATTGTTCGAGTGCCGGGCATCTCTTTGATGAGCGTCAAACCTCAAGGGTGGGATTATCATAGCATGGGGGACGGAGTGACGCCATACTCTACTTGGTACTCGCGGGCTTGGACAATGCAGGAGCAACTCTTCGCGGCTAGGAAGATTATCTTCGCCGAGGACCAGGTGTACTGGCGCTGCGATCAGGCGAACTGGTTGGAGGAAACGGTGCTGGAATTCGATCGGATTCTTGGATATGACGGATTCATCTTCGGCCAAAACCCGCTCCGCTTCGAGCACGACTTGACGATGCCAGAACCCGTTGATGACAATTCATACCGGCCATTGGAAACGCTTGGCAATCGGTACATGAGTCGCGAACTCACCTATGAATCGGACCGTCTTAACGCCTTTATGGGCGCCTTGAATGCACTGGCTTGCTCCAATGGGGAAAAGTATATATGGGGACTGCCAGAGTCTCGCTTCCCCGCGGCGCTGTTCTGGGAACTTCCGGCTGGGCCTCGGACGAGGGCATTGCATCGGAAGATGGCGTCAGGAGGGGAAGCCGAGTTAGTGCCGATACCGAGCTGGAGCTGGCTTGCGTGGAATGCATTTCCGAATCAAATTGTTCCGGGGTTGGCCTTTCACAAGTGCTTGGACAAGATTACGTCTGAGGTCGACGTGTACCGGGTAGATTCAAAAGGATCGCGTACCAGGATTGGGCAGCTTGCATCCACGATAAGCACTGACAAGGAAAACTCATCGTCCTTGTCTCGTCACGACGGTGAAGAAGACTTTAACGAAGATTTGGATACCGGCCATCTACAATTCTGGGCATGCACCGCCCCAGTGTACATCGAACGTGACTGCCAGCCGCCATACAGTCGTTACAATTTGCTGCATAGGGATACCGCTGAGTATGGGGAGCCGCCGGCGATATTCAGCATGGGGTCGACCGACCATCTATCGGGAAATGATGCCACGACACTCCAGAGCGTACCACATTTGGTCGAGGCGGTGAGACGGAGGATTAATTCCTACTATAAAAAGGACGTAATTCGGCTGTATCTTGTGGTACTTGGACGGGATGAAGTTGGGTACGCGTGGCATAAGCCCAGGTGGAATCGGTACAATTGGAATCCGGAGCCTGGACCGAGTGCGGCCCAGGCTTTGGTGGTGGAGAGGAAAGATGGAGTTTCGTATCGGGTTGGGGTTGCTGTTGTTTCTGAGAAGGATTGGGCTGCTATGCCGAACAGGGAGTGGGAGTTAGTCACTCTGGGCTGAAGGTGGCCAGGAAATAGTGGCTGCGGTCGGGTGCCCACGGGGGGAGGTGATGGTGCCCATCGGCGAGTCCACAGGGCCGGGTGATGGTGTCGAACGGGCAAGAAACAAATTGATTAGATGGAGCGCACACGGAAGAAAGGTCTGAATATAAATGAGCCTGGGGGCGGAGGCTATCACGGCTGACAGCTGCAGGTATGAGACACCCGATGGAAGGGACGAGACACACAGCGACTACAATTACATCTACACCTCCCGCATTCCGAGCGTTCCTTCCGCGGCTGTTCGGGAGCTGATCAGTCGCGCGGCTGGTAGCCTGACTGGCCGGCGCACCGCTGAGCCTCACGTGAGCTGCACAGCCAAGGTACCTCGTAGATCGCCATCGACCCAACGCCGTTTTTCGGCGACACCTATGGCGAGCTTTGTCGGCCGACGTAGTTGAGCGGACCGAGTTGGCGTGCTGGCGAGCTGAAACGAGCGCGACCGCCTCGCCTGATGCGATGACGTAGCGTTATCGCGTGAGGATCACCAGAGCAGGCGCGAGGGAGTCGGCCGTGCAGAGCCTCACGATGCATCGCAAATCCAGAAGAGCATGCTGAATGCGATGAGATGGGCATCAAGGGCTCCGTCGTCGCAAGCGTGTGCCCGACGGTGTGCGCGACGCCATAGGCCGGCCCCCTCAGGGCGCGACGGAGCTCAGGATGATATCGCATTATTGCTGACAGCGGCCGGCGCTATGCGACGAGCAGCCTAGTAGAATCTGCGAAAACGATCGAGATACTAAAGATAATTTACAATAACTTGGTTTATATTACGTGTATTATATCTTAGTCTAGCTATCTAAATACTAACTAGAAAGTTTACTAGAGACTAGTAAATCTTTTACTAGTAGTAATAACTTTAGCTCTAAAGAATTTCTAGCTTAGTATAGTTTATACTACGTAGTTAGCTTATCTTAATCTATCTTTAATATTCTCTTTATATCTACTAAACTCTATAGCGTAACTATAATTATATAACTTTTTTCTAGTTCTAGACTCTTTTATACTACTATAACTATAAAAGCTTATTATATTATAATAGAAGAGTTTATAATCTTAAGTCTAATAATACTCTTATTATAAAAGAAGTCTCTATCTAATTAGTAACTCTAGAGAAGCTTATATATTAATTTCTATAAAAGTTAGCTATACTTTAGATTAGTAGTTATTTTACTAATAACTTATTAGCTCTTTTTAAGTACTTAGATAGATTTCTATTAAGTTATTTTTATAATCTCTAATACTTTATTCTTAGTAACTGTCTACTATTTAGTATCTAGCTATTATTAATCTTCTATTCTTTAGTTATATTTACCTCTTTAATACGCTCTTTATAGAAGGCTTATATATCTATATACTCCTTAGATATAATTCTTAGTAAAATTAGGTATATCTCTATAGTCGTTAGATATAGATTATATAAAAACTATACTAAGAATATCTCTATAGCTATTAGATATAGATTATATAAAAACTATACTAAGAATATCTCTAAGTATATAGTAAAGATAGATAGTTATAACGTATTATTTATATATTAAATATTCTAATTTTTTAATTAGCGTAAATCTACTATAATAGCTAACTATAATTATATAATTACTAAAATCTTAAAGAGTTCTATCTCTTTTATATAAGTATAAAGTAGATAAAGATATACTATAGTAGCTAACTCTAGCTAAGTATTTAATATAATCTAATTTTAATTCTTAAAGTTAAATATCGAACTTATTAAATATATAAAATAATCTTATAGAGATTTTATACCTAACTATAAGTACTTTAGTATATTAGAGAATGTTTATATATATATCTAGAATCTTATCTCTAGATCTACTTTTTATTAAGTATAGTATTAGTTTCTTAACTCTAGAATATAATAACAGCTATACTAAATAGTACTAGACTTTATAAGATCTATTAATATATTATTATTATTATTATAAGCTTCTTGCTAACTAAAAGATTAAATTCTCTACTTTAGTATAGCTTAATAAACTAATAATTAGATAAGACTCTAACTTAATTAAAGAGTATTCTTATATACTTAACTAAATTTTCTATAGCTTATTTAATTAAATTTAATAGAAGTTAGATAAGGTCTGCTAAAAGCTTTTATTAATCTTCTATTTAAAGTACTCTAAAGTAGTTTAGTATAATAACTTCTTAAAGAATAACTTCTACGTAAATAAAGTAATAGGCTATATTATAAGTATTATAGATTAGACTAATACTATCTTTACTTTCTTTAAAGTTTCTTTTAATAGTCTTAAGACGATACTTAGCGTTTAGACTTTAAATTATTAGTATTTCTATTCTTACTATATCGAGCTTAGAGCGTATTTCTAGAATACTTTCTATAGAGAGATTAATTAGATTTTAGCTTAGAATTAATACTTAATTAAAGTTACGAGACTATTTAGATTATTCCGAATCTATAGCTATAAAGAGGGAGATATAAGAATTATATATCTTAAGGCGTTATATATACTCTAGATAACGCTATTATATTAATTAACTTAAGTTTAAGTTATTTTAATACTTATATAATTAAGTATATATTACCTAATATATAAATAAGATATAAATATAGAGCTTATACTTCTTAGATTATTTATTTATTATCTGAAAGCAGTATAAATAATAGTAATAATTAGTAATACGCGACTATAGAGCCTTTATTCCTTTAAACTTATAGTAAATTTTCTATAAATATTAAACTGTAATAATATCTTAACGGCTTAGCTTCTTTAGTAAATCTATTTTATTCTTAATTTAGTTAATAAAGACTTTATAAGTTATCTTATTCTTTATCTCTATCTTAATCTAATATATACCTAGATCTAGTTCTCTATTAAAATCGAAAGGCTAACTAATATTATTAGACTAGCTAGTAGGAATTAATTCTCTATTATTAATTATAGACTTAGATAATATAATAGTATTATATTTACTAATCTTAACTTTAGCTATAGATTCTCTACTCTACGTATCTTTAATTAGATCTAAGAACTTAAGTATAACTATATTAAATAAGTTATTCTTAGTAATATAATTAGCGACCTCTTTAATATAGCTATTATTACTTATATTATAAAGCGAGATAGGCGAGAGGCTCTTACTAAATTCGTATAAATTAAGATAAAGATAAAGCCCTTCTATAATAAACTTAAAAATAAACTTTATAATAACTAAATAGATACTTTTAAGATCTAAGAAGTTAATTAGAATTAACTTAGTTTATTTACTAAGCTTAGTCTTTAGCTTCGTTTTAAGCTTTACCTACTTCTTTAGAATATTATTATATTTATAAAGTAGGTAGATACTAAGCTTTTTATCTAAGCTATACTTAGTAAATAGACTTAAAAGGTTCTTAATATAATTCTAGCTAATATATATATTAGAGGAGATATAAGAAAGTTTATTATAACTTTAGTAAAAAACCTAAGTTAGTATAACTTATAAATTATAAGAAGCTATTTAGATATACGTAGTATTAGACTAATTTATAATATCTACTATTAAAGAAAGATTAATACTAGAGATAGCTTATATAGCTATAGCTACTATTATTATAGACTTAAGTTTAGAGCTAGAATAAGCAATAGTTAAGAAATAGAGAATAAGAGAATAAAAGAATTATTAACTAAAAAAGAGATAAGAGAAAATTATATAATAATAACTACTTAGAGTTAAAGTTACGCTAGCGTAGGAATAAATATAATTACTATAAAAAACTTACTAAACTATACTAGAGAATAGAATAAGAGCTAGAAATTATATTTAACTTTTAGAATTTTAGACTTTAGTCTGTATACTAAAACTATACTACGCTAATATACTTAATTAAAATAGAATATACGTATAAAGATACTCGTAACTCCTACTAATTATATAAGAGTTAGGTTAAATTATAACTACGTTACGTATAGGTAACAGAATATTAGGTATACGTATAGATATACGTATAGATATATATATAAATATGCGTATAAGTATGCGTATAAGTATGCGTATAAGTATATATACAGGTATACGTATAAGTATATATACAGGTATACATATAAGTATATATACAGATATACGTATAAGTATATATACAGATATACGTATAAGTATATATACAGGTATATATATAGGTATACGTATAAGTATACGTATAGGTATATATACAGATATATATATAGATATACGTATAGATATATAGATATACGTATAGATATATAGATATACGTATAGATATATAGATATACGTATAGATATATAGATATACGTATAGATATATAG
>JAFHBV010000114.1:0-97038 GCA_019022785.1 Pseudomonodictys pantanalensis
TTTTTTTTTTTTTTTTTTTTTTTTTTTTTTTTTTTTTTTTTTTTTTTTTTTTTTTTTTTTTTTTAGGAAGAGATAAGAGACATAGCGCGGTAACTATATTTTTATCATTATATAAAATAACTAAATAATCTGTATAAGCTCTTTAAGATATTATATAATACGTATAATAAGATAAGATAATTATATAACGACGTAAGCTAGCGCGTATATCTAAGACGTAGTTCGTAATTTATTTAGAAAATAGAGAAACTCTATACTAAGCTAAAAGTAACTATATAGCTATAATATAAATCCTTACTTAATACTCTAACCTAGATTAAGATACTAAGTTAACTATAGATCTAGTAATAAGTAATAGTAGTACTATAGATAAGTCGTAATAACTCTATAAGCAACTTATTACTCTAAGTTACTATAAAGCGCGTATAAAGGTATAAGAGCTATCTATTCTTAACTATCTCTAAACGCATTCTATATACGATAGTATTAAAGTAATAATAATAAAGCGTAATCTTATAATAAGTCGCCTAAGTATTACTAATAGAATAAACGTTATATACTAATTAGTACTTATAGATCTCTATAGCTTAGCGCTTAATAAGACTATTCTTAAGAAGGTAGTAAAAAAGATACTACTATAGTATAAGTATTATCTACTAAGTAAAAATAAGGCGCTATAGCTACTTATCTTTAGCTATATAACTCTTTATATATCTATTAAGAGTAAGACCCTTATATTAGCGATAGATAGAAATTAGTTAGTAGTAGATAGATAGGAACTAGCTAATATAAGCGTAAGTATAAAGTATAATACTAATATAAATAACGTCTTTCTAAAGAAAGAGATAGGCGAGTTAAAGATAGTTATTTATAGAGATAAAGACTTTAATAAGGCGTAAGAGAGATATAAAGAAGTATAGTAAGATAATACTCTAAAAGTTTTAGAGGTAGTTCTAGAACTATAGAAGGTAAAAGACGAGGAAGAGAAAGATATCAGACTATAAAGTAAATATAATAAATTAAATTAAGTCTCTAAATATATCTTTATTAAAACTATAGATCTCTAGCGAGACTCTCTACTTATTCTTAACGTAATATACGCTACTAACTGAGTTAGGTAACCTAATTAGTCTTAGATACGTATATACGCTTAAATACAGAGAAAACCCTAATATTAAGTAGCTAAAGAATATGCGAGTAGTATAGTAGTATAATAAGTAGGTTAATATTATTCTCTATATAATACGTAATAAAATTAGCTTAGATATAGCTTCTATAACTATTTATAATTAAAAGTTATTAGTAGATAACTCTCTCTCTCCGCGTTAATAGCTTAAATATCTTAATTAGCTAATAAAGGCCTAGCGTATTTAATATCTAACTATTCTTACTAACTCTTTAGTACTAGTTAGTAGGTATATTAGAGAGAATCTAGCTTATATTAAGATTTTAACTCTTAAAGATAAAAAAAGGTAGTAGAGCTTAACTAGTAGTATTAATATATTTAATATTAGTTATTTACTTCTACTTCTCTTTTATAATCTTACTCTTCTAGTTATAGTTAATAGAAATAAGTATATGCGTTATCTAGCTTTCTCTAATTCTAAAATCTAACTTATCTATATTCTATATATCTTAAAGATTATATAAATACTTAGTAAAAAGTATAGTAATAGTATTAAACTAGTCTTTTACTATCTTAAACGTAGCTCTATTAAATTACGCATTATTTAGCTAACGCGTATAAATACTCTTTATAGTAAGATTATAATTAAGAAAGTAGTATATCTATTTATAGCTAATAAAGATAGTTATTTTAGTAATAGCTTTAGATTTAGAGTTATGTTAGACGCGTTACGCGCGTAGTATTTTAGCTATATTAAGTAATAACGCTAGCGAGATAAGCGTTTCTACTATAGTATAATGTATAATCTACCTAACTAATATTTTCTCTTTAGTAATTAAAAGAATTTATTAGTATATTATAGCTTATAAGCGTAATTATTCTCTAGCTATTCTTTAGTAGAGAGTTTTATAGTTAACTCTAAATTAAGCTATAGCGGCGTAAGGCCTAGATATAAACTTATTTTTAATTATACTAATAATCTCTTATATTTTAGCTTTAGTTTAAAATACTTTAAGGTTCTTTTTATAACCTATAGTAAGAGTTATAGCGCTTTAAAGTAAGTAGATCTCGCTTAGACTAGTTAAATCTCTATACTAGTTAAATGCCTATATAGTACGTTATCTAAAAATAGTATAATATAAAAGTATTTTATATATTAATTAAAAATAAAAAATAGTACTTTAGCTAAAAAAAAGAGATAAAGTATATCTTCTTATAAAAAATCTATAAATAAAGTAACTTAGTAAGAGACTAGATTATATAAGAGTTAGACTATTTTATATTACTAAGTAAACTAGTCTAGTAAACTATAGACTTAAACTATCTAATAATACTAAAATATATTTAATATTTTATATATCTCTTCTAAAATTAGTAAATTTTAATATACTAATTTAGACTAGCTTTTACTATAAAATTAAAGAAGACTATAAATATTATAAGAGTTATTCAGTTCTTAAAGGAAATATAAGAAAAGGTTATATTTAATCTCTCTTATGTAATAGTCTATCGTATAAGACGTTACGTAAGAAGCTTAAATAGAGATTCTTCGTAGCTAAATTATATAGCTAAGCTCTAATTTCTATTTAGTTATTTATTAGTTCTAATTAGAGACTAGTAGTTTTTTAGCTTATATTCGCGTTAGTCTCTGCGTAAGCTTAGAGGTTTAGCTTATATAAGTAAGTACGTATTCTAATAGTTATTTAAAGTATTAGAATAGCAGACTTTAATTAGACTAATAATTAATTAGTAGTACTATAGTCTAATTATTAGTTAGAGATACTATACTCGTATAGTATACTAATTCCTATTATACTATAATACTCTTCTTTAGATCTCTATAGAGAATATATACTCTATACCTAATAAGCGTAAAGTAAGTAACTAATAGTTTTTATTCTTTTATAATCTTATAAGGTATACGCTAATTAAGACGTTAAACTAGTATAGTATTAAGTAACTATATTAATATTCTAATTAGCTTATAAACTAAACTCTTAGATAGCTAAGTATCTACTTCTAGAGCTCTTACTCTTATAATAATAATAGTACTAGCTTATTTATTAGTACTATTTTAGGCTAGCGTATTTAGAGCTATATACTTCTTCTATTTTTCTTCTTCTTATATAATTATAGAGAGCTTATCTTTATATTCTATTTTATTATTAGTATAGATATAAACTACTTTATATTTATATATATATTTAATTCTTTATATAATTATATAGAGCGCCTTCTTTAAAGATACTTTATTTTTATTATGTAAGAGAATCTTCTTATACTAACGTAAATACTTATTAAATACGTAAAAGAGAAACTTATAACTAAACTTACTCTCTTTACTTATCTTTATAAGCTAGACTAAATTAATTAATATCTATTTAAATAGTCTTATTACTCTGTATTATAGCTTACGGCGCGATATCTATTAGATAAGTTTTAATTATATATATATATTATAATTCTTTATTAATAGGGACTTAGTATTAGATTTAATTATTAATCTAATAACTATCTTCTCTAAGTACTTTACGGTCTTAATATCTAGATATGTAAATAGATAGTAAATTTACTCTACTAATACTCTAATTATAGGTCTTAATACTTATAATAGGCGTAATTAGGTAGCTATTACTATTAGTAAGAGTTATAGTATATACTCTTTAGCCTTAGTCTCTGCATTAATTAACTAGTAGCTACTTAAGTACTTTAGAGTAATAACTATCTCTCTACTATTAGAATAATAGATAGTATTCTTCTCTAAGTTAAAGTAAAGGCCTATTAATTAGAATCGCGTTATTTTTATAATACTAGTAAGAAAGCTCTTAATTAAGATAATATAGCTAAGATTTATCTCTACTACTTTATCTAGTATATTTATAGATAATTTTATAGATCTCTAGTCTTAAATACGTAAGGCTTAATTCTCTATAAATACTACTTTATATAGTTAAGCTAATATAGTCTTAGTCTAGCCCTACGCTCTATTATTATAGATATAGATATTAAAGCCTAGATTATAAATCTACTTATTTAAAAGAGATAGTAAAGTCTCTATTTAGTTTATAATAGTATTATATAAATCTAGTATTATTAGATTAGTATATTATATTCTCTTTAGTATCTTACTATTATCTAAGATAGCGGCTACTTTACTCTTCTTAGATTAGTTAGCTAATAATAAGTTAATTAACTTCTTAGCTTATTATTAAGCTATTCTTAATCTATTAGCCTATATCTTATCTTTCTTTAGTTATTTAAATTACTCTATTATCTCTACGCGTAGAGTCTAATTAGTTAGTTAGTAAGATAGAATAACGTACTAGTAGTCTTAGAACTAATACCTCTAATTATAAATATACGTTAGAATCTAATTACTATCTTAAGGTAAATTAGAGTACTTCTATAGTTTATTTAATTAGCCTAATTAAGCTATAGTTAGAGAGCTTATAAAACTTCTACTATATAAGCTAGTTTTTAGAAGTAAGATCTATTTTACTATTTAATAGTAAGTAATAAGCTATTAAATTATAAAATACTCTAGCTATCTCTTATTATTATTAGCTTTATTCTTAATTTTTATAATATTCTAGATACGTTATTATATCTATATTATATCGCCCTTACTGCTTATCTTATTAATCGCGGTAATAAGCTTTATCTATACTTAGTTACCTTAGATCTCTTTTATATCTACTTCTCGTATTTAGTTTATTATCTTAATCTAATTATCTAATTAAGTCTTAATCTGCTTTACTCTCTTTTTTAGTTTATAAAGAGGCTTATACTAATTAATTAATATACGTTATCTCGCGCTTATTATAATAGTAAACTTCTTATATAAGGCGATAAGATAATCTCTTAGTATTATTTTTTTCTTAATTATAAAGATTACGTTAGTAGTAACTATATTACTAATATATTATTAAAATTTTTTAAGGTCTAATATTTTCTTTTTCTACTCTTTTAACTTTATCTTATACTTATTATATAAGAACTAGTACTTCTTAAAGCTATACTCTAATAGCTTTATTACTTCTAATATATTTAACTTAGTCTTTAAAGTTAATAGAGATTCTAGTTTTAGTAAAATAGATATTAACTAAATTAGATTATAGTAATTTTAGATATTATACTTTATAGTAAGCTCTTTTATAGTAAATAGCTATATAAGCTAATTAGCTAGTATTATAAGAACTACCTAGCGTCTTATTATATTAGTAATAGTAACGTTATTAACTATCTTTATATATTATAGATTATTAGAGCGTTACGGCGTTAATTAATTATTAGTAATATATAATAAGTTGTCTTGTTTACAGGCGTTAGTCTAGAGAACTCTCTAGTATAAAGATTTTTAAATAGGTACTCTAGAAGTATTATATAATAATAAGGCTTTTTATAGGTATAATAGGAGATACTGTAGTAACAGCGTATTAAGGCAGTAAATAGTAAATATAGATAATAATTAAACTCTTATGATTAATAAGTATTTAGGCGGAAAAACCCGGGCTTATAACTGTTAATTAATTAACGATTAGATGGGTATAAGAGTTGTTAATTAAAACTACTCAGGAGCTACTGTTTTATACAGTGTTACAAGCCACCCACGTGACAGTTTCTTATACCTGCTGAAGAAATAGTCAGCGATAGCGGTTAATACTGCAGTCTCGTCGCAATCTGAGTCGCCGAAGCCGGGGCAATCCAGAAGATGGACGACGATCTGCTCATTCAGATCAAAGATATATTCTTGTACATGTTTCGTTGCTGAAGAAGTCAGTAAGAAAAAATGAGAAACAATGGGAGGTCGACGTTTGTAACGTACTTGAGCTCATGCCCGCTCCAATTGGAACTCTATATGCACCGCCACCACAATTGTCTATGAAAGTACTCTTTCCACTGCCGGTGACGCCCATGACAGCGATGTGGACGTGTTCTTTGTCGTCACTGTAATAGATTGCTTCATTTGTCTGCACGGGATGTGGTACGGAATTGCGGGTGTATGGTATCGGAACAGGGTACTGGCTTTGAGGTAATAATGGTTGATGCGAAGCAGGCCTCGTATTCGAAAAGTTACCGAGACGACGAGTTTGGTGGACTTCTTGGACAGAACTACTCTGCGGTGTTGTACGAGAAGTGGGAGCCGTGTGGTAGGTGTTCTGCGGGAGTGGGTAAGAATATCTGACAGGAGGCTCATTACCGCTGTCACTTCTGAAGGGTAGCGATTGCTGCTGAGGATGTATCATGTTGGAGTTGGAGCCTTTGTTACTACCTCCAGTATTTGAGGAGGGCATCGTTTGGAACTGACGAGGCTGTAAATCCCATTGTGGATGGGGCTCTAATCCCAATGGTAGATAGCACGTGCGACCAAAGGAGCTGTCTGATGAGACCACCGAGGGAATGGAGGAAGAGAGAGAGAGAGCGGACGTTGGGGGGTTGAGGAGAATGAAGGGCTGCTGGAAACTTGGTGGCTGCGTTGACTTCGGGTTGGCGTCTGGCCCAGTGGACGATAATATTGTTCGCGCCGGGCATTATATGGATTGTTCCCGAACGACATAGCGAGCGAGAACGTATTGCAGTCTTGAAGCGTAAAAAGATAGGATAGAAGTCCTGTAAGACCAGCCGGCAGAGATAGACACTCAAACTTGCACGTGTCCTATTCTAAGAGAAGTAGAGTTACGATCCTATGCCCTTTCCTTGAGAGGGGGGTAGCTACTCTATCTGAGAGCTCGGATGCCTCGAATACCCCACCATACACGTGGCATGTGGCTTCACTAACCCCACCCAGGGCGGGCTGGAAGAGAATCTGTTACATAAAGAAAACAAGATCTAATCTCTAAGTCGAGCTGAGGTGTTCAGCCTTGTGGGTGGGATCACCATATTTATGTCGATTTGGCCCAAGATGCTAAAGTCGTTCACGATACGGGATGCGAGGTCATCTGAAGTTGGTCCAGTCAAAGGTTACTGAGATGATGCTTGATAAGGAAACCTTACTCGCAAGCTGGTATCGTTCCGGTTGGGGAAGCTGCCCAAGTCCTTTGCACCACCAGTCTGCCGATATGTTCAACGAGCGTAGGAGACATTGTAGGTGTAGGTTGTGCGCTGGGCGATTCGTCAGGATGCTGAGGATGTGATGGCGACGAGGTCTAAGCGTCGGGGGTGATGATGTCGAGTGCTGAGTGGCCTGAAAACCGTTCGGGGTGGGTGCGCCTGTTTTTTTTTAATAGCGATCGGAAAAGTTGTCAAACATTGGCTAATGTTCCATTATTACCAAAGTATTAGTGCAAGCAAGAAGTATTATGGGGTTCCACTGAAGTGTTCAGTCGCGAAAATGGCCAAATAGTTCCTTACTCAGGTACTGGTTCTAAGTTTAATCGCCCTCACAACGAGGCCTAATTCTAGACACCGCCTCTGCAAACTTGGTCACTATGGGTATCTCCAGACAAAAGAAAGTCATATCCTCATAAGATCATGCAAACCGCCATCAAGCCGCCTCCTCCTCCGCCGCCTCCTGCCTGCGAATCTGCTCTTCCAGCCGCTTCTTCTCCGCCTGCTTCAAGCGCATCATCGTCACTTCCTCCAAGCTCGGTGTCTTTGGCGAAAAGGAAAACTTCGGCGTGCCCGGCGGCTTCCCTGCGCCGGTGCCGAGCCCGCCGGTGAAGGAAGCCCGGAACGACTTTGGCGTGGAGGCTGGGGTCGATGGCGCTGAGAACTCGGAATTCATGGGCGACTTGATTTCGGGCTCCTTGTTTGCCCAGGTCACGGTGTCGAGAGTCGGGTAGTCAGATTTGCCATCTAGGACGGCGGCGTGCGCGTGGTCCATGCGGGTGTAGACGACGAAAACTGTGGCAGTGATTCGCTTGTGCTTTTCGCCAGAGGGTCGGATCTTCTTGTCCTTGCCCATTACCACGCTGTAGATCTTGCCGTATTTCTCGAACATCTTTGTGATTCTGTCCTTATCCCATGAAGCCGCTTCGCCTTCACGTTGAAAGCGGATCTTGATTGTACGATCGATTTCTGGTGTTTCTCCGGGAGCGGGACCCGCGGGTTTGTTTGCTTCCTCTTGGGTAGTCTTCATGAAACTGGCTTCCTCTTCTTCGCGCTGCTTTTCCAATTTCTCTTGCTGCTCTTTCCGCCGCCGCTTGCCGTCCTCTGCCAGGCGTTGTATCTCCTGCTCCCTTTTCTCCTGCTCACTCATTTCATCTGCCCGTTTCCGCTTCAAATTGGCCATGGCGGCTGCGCCCTGACGTTCTCTCCGCTCGAGATCCTCCTTCATCTTTCTCCGCTTGCTGTCCAAAAGCTCATCTTGAAGCGCCCTTTCTCTCTTTCGCTGCCGCTGCTTGTCATATTCGCTCTTCAGTTTCGGGTCGATGAGGATGTCGCGCGCTATGCCGAGGCGGATAAACTTGTCGGCGGCGTCTTTGTCGTCTCGGTTTTGATCAGGATGGACCTTGATGGACGCTTTTCGATACGCTTTCTTGAGCTCTGCCTCCTGCACATCGAACGGCACGCCCAGAAGCTCGTAGAAGTCGTCAGTCGCCGACTTCGCGATATCCTCGAGATCCTTGTTGTCGGCCATGGTGGCGGGGAGTGGGCGTGGGGATTTGCGGATGCGCGCGCAAAAGGTCGCAGTGTCGCGGTGTCGCGTTCATGGACTAGAGGCGCGTGGCTGCAGGCAGAGCGTTCTAGAACTAGCGTCTTGGCACCGGAGGTTTTTCGGAACGCGATTCCGTCACCTAGCTGCAGCTTCGTCCCACTTGTAGACTCATGTCCGTGGCTTCTCCCACCATTGCGCGGACCATTATGGCTGAACGAAGCAAGGTGCTTGAGGGCATATTTGGTAGGTGAATTGCACTTTTTTCCTGTCGACTTGCCATGTTTCTTCTGTCAAATAGCCCACCACGACGGGCTAGCTATCCTGGGCCTGGACTCAGATACCGCCATTGAGCACACTTCTCGCTACTCTGTCCCGCACTAGCTATCCAGATATTGGGCTCTCTTTCCCGGAAAACACGCCCCAGATAGCTCGCGCGGATTGGGCGTATCAACGTACCCCACAGCTCACAGCTCACAGCCATCAACAAGCCACAATGGGCATCCTCCGCCGGCGTCCTCCGCGACCTTAACACGGCATTCGACAAATCAGCCCTGTTCGCACCGTGGATGACGCAAGCGCGCCGCAACATGATCCTCAGCCACGCGAAAAAGAAGCACATCGAGCGGCTCAAAGTCAAGCTCGGCCACGGCGGCACGCTCGATCCCCTCGCAACAGGCGTCCTGATCGTCGGAGTCGGGAGGGGCACCAAATGCCTCCAGCGCTTCCTCGAATGTACTAAAACGTATGAATGCGTAGTCCTCTTCGGCGCGGCGACGGACAGCTACGATGCGGTCGGCAAGGTTGTTAGCAGGGCGCCATACGAGCACGTTACAAAAGAGATGGTGGAGAAGGCACTGGAACAGTTTCACGGCAAGATCATGCAGAAGCCGAGTGTCTTCTCTGCGCTCAAGGTGGACGGCAAGAAGATGTATGAGTATGCGAGGGCCGGTGGAGATATACCTGAGATGCCTGCGCGGCCGGTGGAGGTCCATGAGATGGAGCTGGTGGAATGGCTTGAGCCGGGCACGCACGAATTTACGTGGCCGAAGGAGGAGATGGACACCGCGGAGCGAGCTGGTGCAGAGAGGCTGTTGGGTATTCGAAAAGAGGATGCTGAAATTTCGGCGAAACGAGGGAGGAAGCGGTCGCGGTCACCGAATAGGCCAGGTGCAGAAGTGGTCTCGCAGAGTAAGAAAGCGAAGACGGAGGATACGCCAGCAGATTCGGGGGCGTTGCTACCAGAAGACGACCAGCTGGTTACGAATTCCGAGTCGCACCCGAAGTCGCCAGAGCATGAAGGCGAACCAGCCATGTCCGGAGGACTTCCGACAGAGATGGGCGTTGAGCCTGCGGAAAGAGAAGCAGAGCCCGCGCAGAAAGAGATGGAAATTACACAACCAGAGACAGCTCCTGCTCAGCCAGAGGCAGAACCTTTGGAATCAGAAAAGGCGCCTGAGAAGCTGCAGGAAACTGCGACCGGTGGGAATACAGCTCCCCCGCCCGCAGCCCGCATCCGCATGACCGTCTCGTCAGGCTTCTACGTGCGGTCCCTGTGCCACGACCTAGGCCGCGCCTGCAACTCACTCGGGCTCATGTCCTCCCTAATTCGATCCAGACAAGGCGATTACGAGCTTGGGAAGAACGTACTCGAGTATAGCGATCTCGAAGCCGGCCCCGAGACCTGGGAGCCCAAGCTCGAGGCTATGCTGGAAGAGTTCATGAAACAGGAGGGCTGGGCAGCCGAAGAGGTAGGGGACGAAGAGACGTGGCAGGCGGCCAACAAGGACGCATCGAGGAACCACGGAGGGGGCAACAATGGGACGAACAACCGATGGCGTGGCAAGGGCGGAAGAGGACGGCGCGGTTAGCAGCGACACTGAGCACGACGCGGTGATGGCTCTGCGAAAGCTCAAATATGATACCCTTGACATTGCAGCCAAATGAATCCGGCCATAATGGTACACCCGTGGTATTCCCCAGACGCCAGACATGCTATGTGGGAATCCCCACTAGAAAACGCCATGCTAGTGCAACATCCAAACTCTATACAGCCGCAAAAGGTACAAACAATATCTGCGGAGCTCAAACATCTGCCACACCACCCCGTCGACTCTCCTCACTTCTCACACTCCTCACGCTCTCCCTCCTCGAATGGAAACTCTCCCTCACACTCCTTACACTGCCTCTCCTCGAATGGAAGCTGTCCCTCACACTCAATATCGGCTCCGCACCCTGCAGGCCCTCCTCTTCATCCTTCGTATCCTCGTGATTGATAAACACAAACGAAACAACCATAATCGCCGCACCCAGCCAATACAGCGGCCCACTGTACTGCTTATCCAGCACCATCTGCCCGACCAGACTCAACGGAATCGTCAGACTAAGACCAACCGTGACGATCAGCGGACTCGTAAGCAGCATCGAGTACGCCCAGCAGAAATCCGAGACCAGACTGCTCGCCGAATTGACGAGCACAATAGTCAAAATACGGTTGGTAGGCGGCAGCGCAAATTCTTCGATGCCCGCGATGTGCAGGATGATGAGCCCGGGCCACAGGAGTATGACGTTTGCGGTGCCCACGAGGCCAAAGAATAGCGGCATGTTCACTTTGGACTCGTCGCCTATGCGCTTCTTCATGAAGACGGCGTAGAAGCCATACAGCACGGCCGACACGAACGCCATGACGTCGCCGATGGCCAGCTCGCGCGGCGTCTTGTGCGGGAAGGAGCCGCGGTTCTCGTCCGTTTCGCCCGACACGTCGATGGTGGAGATGAGGATTACGCCCGAGAGGGACGCGCATACGCCGATGAACTTGCGCAGGGTGAAGCGCTCGACGCGCAGGAGGGAGCCGCAGAGCAGCGTCCAGATGCTCGATGTCGAGGCGAGGATGGTGCTGCTGGCTACGGTGGTGTATTCGAGGCATGCGGCGGCGAAGTAGTTGGCGAGGAACCAGAGGAGGCAGAATTCTAGGCTTAGCTTTACGGTTTCGTAGAGGGTGAGGCCGTCTTGGAGGGAGGAGGGGAGTTCTTGGCTGGAGCCTAACTCGTCGCCGAGGAGGAGAGAGGTTGCGCCTGAGCTGTCGGATGATTTGTGAGAGGAGAGGGAGGATGAGGAGGGGGATTCGTGGTCGCGCAGGAGTTTGTAGCGGCCGACGCGGCGCTGGAGGAGGGTGCGGACCTGGGCGACGAGGGGCTCCTTGGTCGTCGCGTTTTGGCGGTCGTCCCAGGCGTGCTTGAGGAATATGGGGATGAGGGGGAACATGAAGAAAGCGGTGTTAACGTAGGTTACAAAGTAGGGTTTGGAGTAGGAGTCGTCGGCGAAGATGGTCTGCGGTTGGGCATTAGCTTCCCTCTCAGTCTCTGCTGCCTCTCTCCCAGATCTGGGCTCTACGATGCGGAATTTGAGAAGTTACGCACACTTGCGAGGAAATTCGACGTCGTCCAGAGGAATACTGTCGCCAGCAGCAGTATTATGCCCACTGCATGCCTCCACTTGTTGCGCGGCTTCTTTTCGCTCCATACGCTGACCACGCTCGCCGGAGATCTTATGGGACTGGCAGCATCTCTTGAAAACCTTCTCTCCTCTTCCTCGTCGCTGGTACGCGGAGACATCGCCAGCGCCAGAGGGGAATCTGTCCGTGTCATCGTGGCGCAGGTGCCGCTTCAAGCGGGTCGTTGGAGAGATGGAGGGTTGACTGTGAGATTATCGGGGGTCGGCGGTCGCGAAGCATTTAGCGGAGGGTAGCCCATGAGGTGAAGGACGCGTGACGGTCCGAGGCAGGGAGCGAAGGGTGTTTCGGCGGTCGGGGAAGTGATGTTCGAGCGTGACGAGCGCAGGTGCCAGGAGGTTTCGGCGTTGAAACGGCTTCGTCAGGGTACTGTAGGGATGCGTCTTCGTTTAGATGGTGGCTAGTGGTGGCGTCAGCAAAGCCCGCGCCACATTTCTACGTTACAGCCTCAGGCACAGTATGGCATCGTGACATGTACAAGTACGTGTGTTTGTAGGCAGCTATATACGTGACTACAAAATCGCTCTGCCTGAGGATGCAAAGAGAGCAACGGAAGCAACCTGGGAATGTTGTACGGCACATGCGACGCCCAACGCCAAACTCCAAGGGAAGCTGATGGGAATCCTGCCAAAGCGCATGGTGCATCCTGACCACGATATGCTAGCAAGCGCAGCCGCCCTCATTCCCCTTGAGGTCTATGGGAATTGTCTCGGGGAAGTCGGAGTTGAAGTCCCCAACCTCTTCCTGCGCAAGTGCTTGCCGTGCGATAACTGCCATGCATGATTAGAGAAAGACACATAGTGAGTGCGAGTGAATTACCTTCGAAGGCCTGTTCGACGTTGATAGCCTCTTTCGCGCTCGTCTCGAAGTATGGGATTCCGCCCTTGGATTGGCAGTACGTCATTGCCCGCTTCTGAGAGATCTGTCGCAGCAGTCAGTATGCGCAGACTCCATTGTCAGTGCCAAGCATACCACTCTCTTGCTCTCTTCTACATCGATCTTATTTCCAATGACGACCTACGGCAGTCAGCCTCTACACCCAGCCCAGTATATAGCAGGGCCACGCACGAAGGGGAAGCTCTCCGGGTCCATGGGACTGGCCTGCACAAGGAACTCGTCCCTCCAGCTGTCCAAAGTATCAAAGCTCTTCGAGTTGTTGACGTCGTATACGAGCACGCAGCAATCGGCGCCTCGGTAGAATGCCACGCCTAGCGACTGGAAGCGCTCTTGGCCGGCGGTATCCCACAGCTACTTTATATCAGCGCATGGCCAACCGAGGAAGTCTTGTGACCGCACCTGCATTGTCACCAGTCGGTCGTCTACGAGGACCTCTTTCGTGAGGAAATCGGCGCCGATCGTCGCTTTGTAGCTTGCGCTGAACTTCTTGTTCACCTAGAAATATCATGTTAGCTCATCCACAGAAGTCTGGGAGTCGCACAAGGTGCGGGAGGCATGCGCGGAAGCGGCGTACATATTGATTCATCAAGCTCGTCTTCCCGACCCCGCTGTCGCCGAGGATGATGACCTGCTTCCCGTCAACGACGGCTCTTGAACTTCAACACGGAGCTGTAGACCTTCAGGAGAACCTTCTTCCGTGACGCCATGTTGCCGAATGGGTGTGAGGTGAGGAGGAAGGTCGCGGGACGATTGGGGAGGTGACGAGCTCGGTCGTGCCTGTGGCTGGGGTATCACAGACAGGCTGCAGTCTACTGCGTAAGGTTAGGCGGCTAGATTCGGGCAATGAAAGCTGTACACTGAGACAGGTAATCGAGGGCGCAAAGCGGGATCGAGAGGGTCTCAACTCGTGACCGCGCAAAGGGTGGAGGTTGTTGTTCCTCAGCATTGATGTCAAGCTCGATGCTGTATCGCCCGCCAAGGAGCTAGCTCCCGCCAATCTATCGAACCCGTGCACCCTGCCAATTCCATCATGGATCTGTTATCCAGCCTCACGGTCGACTACCCTGCGGACAACTTCAATTCTGCTTTCAATCACGCCGCCGAGACTTCGAGGTTCGATCTTGGTACCCTCGCCCATGAAAACATGGAATTCGACCAATCACTCGAGTCTGGACAGGGGCCACGCTGACAAGCTGAATGCCTTCCTCCACGGCGGTCACGTACGATGATGGTCAACCCATCGATACTCGCAGGTGTATAATTGATCCTAGCTGGCGAAAGCAACGTCGAGCATCTACTTGACGAATGCGTTCCACTTCAGATCACCTACCGCAATGCGCCGTCCGATAGAACAGCCAGTTTTCTATCTTGCGAAAACAGGTCATGAAAGGGCTATACCTACGCTTGAGGAGTACAGAGAGAAGGTCCGAAGTGGATACACAGGTTGTTGAGGGTCACAAGTCCCACGCGAAGTGTTTCCCGTGGGATGTCGAAATTGCTAGAGCTGTGAGCATGATCCGAGCGCAGGCACCATGTCAGCGTTAACGATAACGGGCTGGCTTTCCCACTACACCAAACAACAAAGGACGCCCAAGCGGATCTCCCTCCGCGACGTGACCAACGTCGCCCTTGTGCGGTGCTCGTCATTGCTCGTGTCGTGGGAGCTGCAGCCAGTCGTACGCGCCGTGTGCTCAAGCTTCGAAACGCGTCGGGACTGGCGGTGGCGGCATGCTTATCTTTCTGCTCCCCCACAGCCTCGTCCGTACACCTTCCTGTTCCACACTCTGGTCCCTGACTACCTATGCCACTGATCTACTAGTGTCCGTTGTCCGTTGTCGTCGCTCCACTGCGGTCTCGCATGACGGTTGCACCGGCCCTACGTTGATTCGTTCGCCGACAGATTGCGCCTTGCCCGCATCTTCCTTTCGCTTCGCCCGTGACCGGGAGCTGCCTTCTAGTCGAAGCTTTTTGCATCCAAGGCTTAATGCCTCCCAACTTCCTTATTCGTCGCCTGTATATTGCATGCCTCTGACATGCGCTCACCTTCCCTGGTCGACACTCTCTCCGTGGAGTAGGCGAGACCCTATCCTGGAAAGTATTCGGCACATCCGCATCTCGAGTCTCTGATTTGTCCAATCCTGCGCTTGCATCTCAACACCTACTCAATATGACTTGGCT
Source organism: Pseudomonodictys pantanalensis (assembly GCA_019022785.1). NCBI lineage: Eukaryota > Fungi > Ascomycota > Dothideomycetes > Pleosporales > Parabambusicolaceae > Pseudomonodictys > Pseudomonodictys pantanalensis. The sequence goes on from JAFHBV010000114.1 coordinate 15,307, forward strand.
AGACTACTCAGATGCCGGGATTGTCTCACACAACGGGAGATCGTACTCTCCAGTGGAAGGCTAGCGATTCTTGCTGAATTGTATAAATGTACCTTGGCCTGCACCATGTACCTCGCATTGCCCAGCACCCCGCTTTGCAACCATCTTCAGTATGCGCTCGTTCCTATCACTTGTGGCTACGGCCGCGGCTTTCGCTGGCCTTACAAGTGCTGCCCCCTCGATCAAGCATGACAGACGCTCCCTTGTGGAGAGAGATGGTGTCACATACAACGTCTTCGAGCATGCGGCCACCGGCGCCAGGATCGAGTTCGTCAACAACTCTGGCATTTGCGAGACGACCCCTGGAGTTAACCAGTACTCTGGTTATCTTTCTGTTGGAACAAACATGAACATGTGGTTTTGGTAAGCCCATTTCACGGCGAACATAGAAGCCATCACTAAGCAGCCCAGGTTTTTTGAAGCTCGTCAGAACCCCACGACGGCGCCTCTCGCAGCGTGGTTCAATGGTGGCCCTGGCTGTTCGTCCATGATTGGCTTGTTTCAGGAGAATGGCCCCTGCAAGTTCAACGTTGGGGCCTCGAACAAGACGCCCGTCAACAACACCAACAGCTTCAACAACTACGCCAACATGATCTACATCGACCAGCCGATTGGCGTCGGTTTTTCGTACGGGACCGATAGTGTGACTTCCACCGAGACTGCAGCTCCGTATGTGTGGAACTTAATCCAGGTTCGTGTGGAGCTCGATCCAGGCATTTGTGGAACCCAACTCACGCGATCAGGCCTTCTACTCCTCGTTCCCACAATACAAATCCCGGGACTTTGGAATCTTCACAGAATCCTATGGCGGCCACTACGTAAGTTAGAGTAGAACGTCGCCAAGGCAACGCCGACTAATCCCCGCAGGGCCCCGAATTCGCAAAGTACATCCTCGACCAGAATAAAGCCCAGGCCGGCGAGAACATCAACCTCGTCGCTCTTGGCATCAACAACGGCTGGTTCGACTCTCAAATCCAAGAGCCCGCCTACGTCACCTTCTCCTACAACAACAGCCACAGGCCCATCATCTCCAAGTCCCAATACACCCAGTACATGAACGCATTCACGACAAACTGTCTCCCCAGCCTCAAGAACTGCGCGAGCAGCGGCTCGAACTCAGCGTGCTCCAATGCTGATAACGCGTGCTACTCCGCCGTCGAGAGACCCCTGACGGCAGCTGCAGACTTTGACGTCTACGACATCCGCGCGCCTAGCAATGACCCCGAGCCGCCGGAAAACTATGCTACTTACTTGACGCAAGCGTCAGTTGTCAAGGCGATTGGGGCGAAGAGCACGTACCAGGAATGCCCTGATGCGCCGTATAATAAGTTCGCGAGTACTGGTGATAGTTAGTGGATCCTCTTTCTACTTGTACGGAGCTTCGCTGACGGTATAGGTCCCCGTTCTTTCCTCGATGAGCTGAGCGAAGTGGTCTCGGCGGGCATCACCACGCTGCTCTGGGCCGGTGATGCGGACTGGATCTGTAATTGGTACGGTGTGTATGATGTTGCCAATGCCGTGTCGTATTCGGGCTCGAGTGCCTTCAAGTCGAAGGCTTTAGCGCCGTACAACGTCAATGGCAAGGAGGGTGGGCAGTTTAAGACTCAGGGCAACTTGTCCTTCTTGAGGGTGTACGATGCGGGTCATGAGGTCCCTTATTATCGTGTGTTTAGTGCCTTTCCTGACGTTTGTATGCATTGCTGACGGATAACAGAGCCTCAACTTTCCCTGCAAGTCTTCATCCAGACCATGAAGAAAGGGGCGATTGCCTCCACATAATGACGAGGTACGGACCTTTTACGGTGCATGATAGAGCGTATATATCTCTGAATACAATTTCCGTTTCTATTAGACGCTGCTGATAGCTCTGCGCACGTTGAGGTTATCGCGTTCGGATGTCTACCCCAACCATCTGATTGATCATTCATTGGCACCGCGACAACATACGCTCCAGTACATTCAAGCATTCAATTAGGATGATCAATATGAGAGCATCACACACAAGTCGAGACGAACAAAGGCTAGCGTTGGGCCGGTCTCTGCCAGTTGACGTCCAGTATGTTACCAAGTGGCAGCCGCATTCGACTTCACGTCTGCTAATTACACGTTTTGTAGGCCGACAGCAAACATTTAGTAAGGTGGACAAAGAGTCCTAGTTAAACTCACACGGCTTTAAAGGCCACGCTTGTTAGACATATGTGACCGCAGTACGACGATGTCAAAAGGGCAAGAGCAGTCGGTTGAGATAGCGAGCAACGTACATGGCAAGAGCCCTCGCAACACCAAGGCACGCATGGTACTCATCTCATCATCACTCTTGACTCATTCACAAATCGACCCAAGATTCCTCATTCGCCATGAAGCTCCGTGGCATCAACACCCAGATCTTTCACTTTCTCACACATTTGTCGTCACACACGATTTCATTTCACTATGCCCACCCACCTCAATCGCGTTTCTTTGGAGCTCTCATCTGACTATCGTAAAACAAAGTTACGTCTTCAGCCTTTCACCAGCATCGCAGAGACAGAAAGCAAACCATCTTGAGGTTCGGTTGCCCAGACTACGTCGCGTCGTCGATATTGACTGGCACTTTTTGCGCGACACAAAAGCGCGGCAAGCCTCGCGAGACATTCGGACGATCATTGAGAATTGTTGGAGGCACGAACGTGGATTATGGGTATGTACGAGTCATTGTTGCTTCTTTCGGAAAGCTAACAGCAGGACGGGACAGAGTCACAGTCTTCTACGGAAAAGCCGCCTTCACCGGGCACGCCGCAGGCAATACCGCAGGAGCCACAACAGGAGCCACAACAAGAGCAAGAGCCGTACCATTTCTTGACGGACGAAGAGCTTCAACCCGATGCAGGTTACAATGACCACTGGCGAGAGCTGAACCCTCTGTGGGCCTACCAAATTGACCTCGTCGAGTCCATCACGTGTCTTTCGCCACTAAATCGTCGAAGGTTGACTCTCATGCTTAACGAGATAGGGTGGCCACTTCACCTTCGATCGCTTGAGTTCTGCAAGCTCAAAATTCCTGCCGGAGCGGAGTGGCATCCCGAAGACATGCGCACCGCGCTCTTCCTCATCAGTGACCTCCAAATGCCCCTTGAGGTGGTAGCGGGAGTCTTCTACGCGGATCGGACGGTGGACGAATGCCAGGCGTTGTACATGAAGATAACTGAGCTGATGAAGCACGCCGTTATAAAAGAGAAGGAGGACATGGGTGTCAAGCTCGAGCCTTGGTCACCACAAGAACTCCAGCAAATCAGTCAGTTGAGGCGGCAAAAGGTGGATTGGAATGTAATGCCGTTGATGTTGCAGGGAAGGACGGCGAAGGAGTGTCAATACGCGTTTTACCGCAGTCGTCAGCCCGTACAGAGTGAGTCACGCTTCAACAGAATCTACGGTCACTGCGAACTAACCGCCGAAAGGAAATATCGCAGCAGAAGTCAAAGAAACTGCACCGGAGCCAACGGGAATTAAGAATACTAGTAATGTAAGTTGCCTATCCTAACCGCTTTACACCTGAATTCGCCATTTTTAGCCATCTGTCGGATACCGCTTACAGTGAACAGGGTGACGAGGGTGCAGGCAGCATCGAGAAGACTCTCTCCCCCATTCGCAAGGACCCAGCGGCGTCGGAAAAACCCCCTAAGCAAAAGAATACTCGAAGCACACCGCAGTCCACCAAGAAATGGTCAAAGAAGGACAGCACCCAGTTGATGGATCTCGTCAAGGGGCAACACAATTTCGAGGAGATCGCAGCGAAATATTTGACCAAGCGGACTCCAGCTCAGTGTGAAGCCCGGCACCGCGAGTTGCTCGAGCAGGAACGGATGGAAGACGACGAAGCTGCGATCGCTCACGAGACCCCCCGCAAGGTCGCAAAGAAAGAGCCTGCTCATGGACAGCTGCAACCAGACAACAGTGCCGGCAAAGCAAAGGCCCCCGCTGGCTCTCCCAACTCTATCAAAGAATCCGCCAATGCGACAACCCCGACCGACGACGTGTCCGACGAGGCCTTTATTGAAGCCCGTCGCAACGACATCCTCGACTCCTTCGACGACGACGAGCTGCCCGCAAGCGTCAAGGCAAAACTGAGGAAGGCTCTCAACAAGCAGGGCTGGCCAAAGCGCTTGCGCTCGCGCGCCGACTACAACACCCCTCCGCCCAAGAATAGGACTCCGTGGGCAGAGGAGGACAAGGCTGCGGTAAAGCTCATCAAGGAGAAGACGAGTCTGAGGTACAAGCAGATTGCGGAATTCTTCCCGGGCCGGTCGGAGGGACAGATCAAGTACTTCTTCGGCAACAACTCTCGGGGAGAGAAGGCTGTGGGGGTGAAGAGGAAGAAGTAGTGCTTGGGTAGGAGCCGGTGTCGACGGTGTCCGTGTAGGCATCTGTGAGTGGATATTCGCTGCCTGTGGGTCGCGGAGGCCGCTATATTGCGCTGGCGATGGGATATGGGGTCCTAGAAGAGTGATCCAATGCCTTGGCTCACGCGCAAAATGACTGGAAATGTGATTCGTGGAGAGGTTCCCTGTAGCGTAGCACGAGAAGCCGAGGTCATTCAATTACCGGCAAGACAAGCAATCTCCTGACGGGGTCTTTACTCTCGGTTGTAAGAAGAAGCTGTACCAGGACTGTGTGCAACCCGGATGCCATTTCGCTGCGTCCCGACAGTGATCGCCATACCTGACCGAATCAAAGACCGTATACACCATCAAAGTTCTCGTAAATCAGCTTCATGCCCGCCTCCCTATATGTATCCTTTTCCGCGACCGCCAACCCCGTCACATTCGCATCCCAACACATATCCCTTGGGTCCTCCAACGAATACTCAGGCCACATCGGCGTCGTACTCGCCTTCCCTTTGCGCCAGCTATTCGGATCACCATCATGAATAAAGCTCGCCCAGCTCGAAGCCATCAACCCCGCAAGATCAAAATAGGTCTGGGGCTTGCCCTGGAAGGGATTAAAGGCATAGCCCAGCCCGTCGACTCTGTCGAACACAAACGCAACTTCCTGGAAATGCGTGACGCCGACGATGCCGGGGAGACCTGCGGGGATGGTGTTGAAGCGGTAGCAGTAAGCCGGGATGCCGGCTTGGGCCCAGGTGCGGCACATGAGGCGACGGGCGGCGATGAAGACGACGTCGCCGTAGTAGGCGGAGCTGCGGCGGAACTGGGCGCCTTGGGGGAGACTGGGGCGGAAGTCTGCGGGGAGAGGTGGGGTGCCGGGGATGCCTACGCTGGGGATGTCGGGGTAGGCTGCGAGGACTTGGTTGGCGAAACTTGCGTTGAGGGGGTTGGCTATGCCGGGGCCTGTTGCGGAGATTAGCAATTTATCTTGTGAAAGCGAGTGTGGAAGAGAGAGGATATGGGAAGGACTTACCCATGAGGGCCTTGAGGAAGTCGGCCGTTGAGTTGATGCCTTGCGGTCCGAACGCAGTCCCTTCGTCGGAGTTTGCGCCCGCGATGATGGGTACATGTACGTACTTTCCTTGTGCGAGCTGAACTGAGGCTTTCCCCTGAATGAAAGTTCCATCCTGGAAGGGAGACCAGCCTGTGAGACCGGTACCATTGATGACCTGATTGAGTGTGGCATAGGGCAATTCACGGAGGCATTGCAGCTTGTCCGTGCTGTTGGAACAGCCTGTTGCTTGCGTGAGGCTGTTGAACATGTCCTGCTTTGGTGCTAGCGGCATGAGTGCGATGGAAGTGCCGCTCTCCATGATGGCGCCGTGGAAGAGCTTGTCGTCTCGACCTCCGAATGCAATCAGGTGGTTTCCCACCGAGCCCGCACCGGCGCTCTCGCCCCAGATAGTCACCTGATTTGGGTTACCTAAGGGATCTGTCAGCTTTCTTGCACAGTTGTTAATGAGGGTTCCAGCGTTTGAATACGTACCACCGAATGCTGCAATGTTCTCTTGGATCCACTGTAGAGCAATCCTCTGATCTCGAAGCCCGAAATTGGTATTTCCGCTGTCGATAACTTCTTGGGATGACAGAAAACCCCACGCACTGACACGATAGTTGATGGAGACTCCAATAATGGGCCTGCCAATATCGACGGACCGCTGGACTATACGGCTCAAGTTGTATCTTTGGTCGATGCCGGATCCCATATAGTAACCTCCACCGTGTATCCAAACGCCAACTGGGAGCTGCTCGTCGGCGTATCCAGAAGGTTTGACGACGTTCAGATAGAGGCAGTCTTCAGACAGTTTTGGATAAGGAATATCATCCCCTCCGTAGCCGACGCAGGCTGCAGAGTATGCGGATGCATCACGGGAACCGGTCCATGTTGTATTCAAGGGCTGTGGGTTGCGGAATCGCAGATTGCCGACTGGCGGTTGGGCAAAAGCTACGCCCAGAAAGTAGTCTTGGTTGTAGACGGAGGAGTGAGTCCCAACGTATGTACCATTACGCAATGTGACAGTAGGAGCATCTGTTTTGGTTGGCTGTGCAAGAGACAAGGTCAGCCCACATGCTAACAGTGCGCAATGTTTGAAAAGCGCCATAGTGGAGAAGCAAGGACCACAATCGCCATGAAGTTCGTTGTCCTGTTGATCCTATATACATAAGTTGAGGGTCGGGTGGCGTACTGACTAACATGCCGGCATAACTGCCGCTATCCCAAGGATTCTGGAAGAACTCTTGGAAGAAATTACTTAAAGGGTGGTGAGACGTCGCTATGATCGTTGGGAGCAGGCATATTAGTGCTAGCATCTTTGTCTACCGCGGAGCGCGTAGTGGTTGAGGAATGTCGGTAGAACATCGGGACGGGGTAATTTCCTGGCACAGCACAAGTACGGACGCTAGTGGATAGCGTCTTGGCAGGTATGGTCTCTTCGCAAACAACAGTCCGATCATCCTGCCTCACATCCACAAGGCACCGACACATCGCGGGGGATCTGCTCAAGCATCATGCTGCAGCTTGCAAGACTCGCATCGTCACGCGCATGCGCACTCTAGCAACTATGCGCATGTGTCACGGAGCGCGCTGTCTTGGAAAGGTAATTTATGCGTCGACTAGGCACTAAGGATTACAGGACTGTACAGCTTCCGACACTAGGAAACAGACATATTAAAAAATGCCCAGAGTGGCAGACAGAAGGAATCCTAGCCATCCCAACCCCGCATTGCCCTTTCCCACTACGGCCCCACCAGTATAGAGAACGACCGAGGATGTAGCCGTTGGACCCGGCCTCGTCCAGTTCGTAAGAGACGGAACGACTGTGATCGATGGTACTATCGGAGACTTGGTTAACGACGTCACTGGCATGGTATTATTCGGACGTATCGGTTCCTGGGGCGGCAGAGTTGATTGTGGAGGAGCGCTCTGGGTTGAAAATTTGCTGCAGTCTATGTCGCTCTTCAAACCGACAATGAAGACGCCCTTTGCGCCCGAGTTGGATGAGGATACTTCAAGGCTAATATCCATATCCGAAGGTCCCTTATATTCCAGGGTGGCGATGCCTTCAGGATTGGTTTCCGCTGACTTCAGTTCATTTTTGGAGCTGTCGCGCAGGGTAAGCTTCAATGGTGCGAACTTTTCGAGAGCGGTGACGTTCAGATTGATCGTCTCGTCTTTGAAGATTCGGTATTTGAAGACATTAGGACCCTCGGCATTCAGTTTCGCAGAAGTTGTCAGTCCTGGAATGAGGTCCAGGACATCGCCTTGATTGTGGTCATCCGAGCTGGTAAGTCCGGTTCCTGCGATGGCTAAGAGGAATTCACTAATTGCTTCTGCAGTATCGACCTTGCCCATGACGCCTCCGGTATCGATCACGGCCTCGTGTATGCCAACGTTCTGATCACCTGTGGCTCCGTTCACATCCATGTATCCCATGGAGACGCGGATACCCTTGGCACCGGCTGCCTTGATTTCTTCGATTGTTTGCGGCGTTGGTGGTGGATCACCATTCCCAATATCGTCGACTCCGTCTGTCAGTATGATGATGCCGGATCGCCCGCTCGTCTCGCCTGTCCCAGCTTTGGATAGTTCTTCTACGGCCTTCTTGACACCGGCTCCAATGAAAGTGCCACCAAACGAGCCGATGCTAGCAATTATCTCATCAGCCTGCTTCCCGGGATCGCCCAACTCGTAATCCACTGTCGCTTCCTCGGAGAAATCCACGACAGTCAAGAGATCCGGTGTTTGTCCTGGCTTCGCTTTGTGCTTGCTGATGAGATATCCGTCGTCCAATGCGATTGCGGCCTTCAGACGCATGCCTTCGAAATCATTGTCCAACATGGATGCAGAGCTATCGATCACGAAGGCAATCTTCCGGTTTCCATTGCTGTTCCCGAGATGACCTAGATTGTCCAATGGTTTACATGCGGAGTAGTCTCTAGGAGACAAAAGGGATGCTTTGGTCAGCGAGAGTACCGTCACGGCAAAACCAAACAGCCTCATTCTATCCCTCGTCAGGCGAGCTTGGAATCGAAGCTTAGGAACTTACATGCAGACGAGACTGCTACCTCTACGGTTGACTGTATATGCTGCTCACGAGTATCGGTTGTTCAAACGAGAGTACTTGCTGATGAGGATTTTTAATAAAGATCGGCTGCGCACATCGTTGGAACGATTTATACAGCTCCAATTTGCTTGACACAGGGACAGACCACCAGAGAATTTGCCGAACAGGAAGCACACAACTGAACTCAATGAGGAAACCTGAGAGGACGTCCAATATCATCAGTATCCTGATCTTTCACCTGACACTACTGCCATGGAGAGTGTCACGCTATGGTTAGTAGCAAGTATCGTGCCAACGAGTGACTGAATTTCAGTCTTCAGTCGACGTTTACTTCAACCCACTACCCTGGCGTTTTCATCGAATGCCCCAAAGGGAAACTCCGAGGCAATACGGAGTTGCCCTTTGCCAGAGGTCCGCATGCGATCACGAACACTCACCTGAGTGGAACATGCTTTTGCTGCCCGCGGAACATGGCACAGGCATAGCGACGAGGCTGAACCCCAAGCACCCAGGTGTTTGGTGGAGACCCTTGCAGGGGCGGCTCGGGACGCCCCTAGTTGGTGCGATGGTTCACATTGCATGATCAAGATCTTCCGACCCATCGCTGTGGCTTTATAAGGAGTGGCGAGATCTTCTTTCCCGAAATCACTCCTTCGGGAGCCGTGCGCTGTTTTAGAAACGCCACAACATGTATCCGCCTGGGGTAAGCGAGACTCTGCGAGCGACAAGCAAATCACAATGGGAACCCCAACACCTTTTTCTATTTGTATACGAGGACCGCATCGTACGACTGAAGAATTTGTTATTCTGGGCTGGACTTTGTGCGGAAAGAATGCATCACTGCCTGTTTCCGCCTCCGACAGCAAAACTAGGTTTGTTATATGCGGATACGCATCTCAGAACCGACATAGCAAGCATTCGATATCGTAAATAATGAGTCTTGATTGGACTCTCGGAACTCTGGGAGCTGTACCACCTAATCGGGATGTTCCATCAGACGAGTCATTGCCATAGTACCATCACCTGCCTCAGTATCAATGAGCTTCATGCACAATATGAGACTGAACAGGCGTCTTTCCCTCGCGATACCACACAGTACCCTGCAATGAGGACTCGGCTGCTTTGTGCAGATGACCGTCGTATCCAGGTTGTGCCTTAGGGTCCTGAATTGGTGCCACCAATTGGGCGAGATCGCTCCTATCAACAAGGCCAGCATAGCTCAACAACCCTTGCGGCTCTTCAAAAAGGATGCTGTACTCGAGTGACTTCGGGATGAGGCAAATAGTGCAGACCACCATGAGAGCAAGGATGCTCAGCTCGAGGTAGCAGATCCACGGAATCATGAACATCCTAGTACCCGGAAGCGTGGCCGAAGAAGGGAGATTGCCTATATTGTCTCGTTTTACCAGCAGGCTTGTGCTCGCTGTCGTCGCGAATATCGAGCTGAAGAGAACAGTAGTCGCATTGAGAACGGTCGGTGCGGTCCGTTCGTTGCCGGCTGATTCTAGCATCCGGTAGATGTACTGCCCGAAGTCGTTGCCTTCGACCTGGCCGAAAGCGTCATATCTGGCTATGCTTTGAAGGCCTTCCTCGTACTCTGCGCGCAGAGCAGTGCTTTCGAACGGCAGTACATATCCAGTCGTCATATCCGGCTCAAATGCGGATGCTAGCGGCGTCGGTTCAGTTCCAAATACTACGGAAGCCGCTCCTTGGAATCCCAAATACGCCGTCTTGCATGAGGCGAAGATCAAGCCATCGGTAGAGTTCCGTAATAGTGGAGCAAGATCCCCAGCGACGAGGGACAGTCTGGTCTCTTTTCCACATCGTGCAGTCGTTGCCCAAGGCTGAACGAAGCTCCCGGCTGAAGAGTATGTGTGGATTACAGTGGATACCGTGCAACCTCGATCGTCGGCCGATAATATCACGCTCTGTGTTCGGAATTCTGCGTCGTACTGCTCGGGAGTCAAAGCTAAACAGTTGAGCTCCGCGCGATATCCTCTGACGGTGGCGGATACGTTGTAAGCTTCGATATTTACTGTCGGTTCGAACGCTTCGAACGCATAAGTACCGTCCGTCCATGAGGGCCACTTCCCTCCTAGTACAAGCGCTGCATATGCTACATCCATCGCAAGGCCGAGATCTGGAAAAGACGTCATAGCGTTCACGTCGAACACTGAAGCGAGCCTAGAGTCGAACGTCTCCCGTACCAGCACCGGCGAATCGTTCATGAGATACGAAGAGAAAGGCATCAGAACGAAGGTTGCGAGCAAGTTGAGACAGAAAGCGAGGAACAAGACCCAGTGCCGATTCTTAAACGCAACCACAGGTCTCCGGAAGCGGTTGTGAGTATGGTAATCGAGGGCTATTGTCTTCGAAGGCGTGCCCCCCCATGGTATCCCGAGCGCGACGTATGGCTGGCGATCCGCAAAGTCTTCGATGATAGCTTCCCACCCCGTTTTATAGAATGTGATGATGATGGTCGGTACACTTTGCCAGAGGAAGCCTTCGATGAGCGGCTTCTCGAGGAAGCCTAGAAAACCGACGGAAGCGAAGCCGTTGTTGGATTGAGAAACGACGAGAAGTGTGGCGATCGTTGACATCAATGCTAATTGGGAGAGGAGGAGAAATGTGATGATCGGCCATGTGGTAATCCTTGATTGCCAGCCTCTTGCTGGATTAATACCTAATTGGGTGGTTGACTTCCATATTCGTTTCAGTTGGCCCATCATTCGCTTCCACGCCGCCTTGAAAGCCAAGGAAAACCGGTTGAAGTATCTGGAAGTCATGAAGGTTTTCTTCCAACGTGCAAAATAGGCACAGAACGAAAATGAGTGACCGCTCTCTCCAGGTAGTGTGTAATATGTTTATGTCGCTCGCAGTCCTGGATGCAAGCCCTATTGAGAGGTGGGCAGACACTCGTTAACATCCTGGTTTGTGGCGCATTGGCGCGACCATCTGAGAACGCCACGTTCCTCCCAAGCGGCGCGAATACAGTGGAGAGACATATGGCGAAGATAATAATGGTAAGAATCACGTTCACTGGGAATGTCATGAGAAAGTCTCCTCAATCATCACCCGACTTAATCTGCGCTTCGGCATCCATATTCAAGTTCTGCAACATGGCTCCGGTCTTCTACAGCTTGAACCAAAGGCTGTCGACACCATGTTCCTTACTATCATCTTTGAACTAACCCTCTTCCTTTCAACCACTTCGACCAAAGCAGAGAACATCCCACCGGTCAATCTTCCTGACCCGTCAGAGTGCCTAGGAAAGATCTCAGGCTGGGACGCATGCTCAACATTCATCGCATTGACGACCTCCTGTCTTTCAAAGCCGACTCAGGAAGAGAAGGACACCTGCCCTTGCACTGAAGAATTCTGGGATAGTATAACCGGGTTTGTTCCCTCCTCCACTCCTCCCGAGGCTCACCTTAATCTCCTTCACAGTTGCGAGAATGAAATGCGCATCTGCAGCCAAAGCGATCAAGATGACTCCACTTTCGAAGACCTCAAGGCTCAATGGCACACAACATGCGACTCCCGCGTCTCTTTCAGCGTCACCACTGCACCTCTCTCCTCTCTCACAATGACAATAGACTTCGAAGGCGCATGCGCAAGCATTGCAACTTTGTGTCTTGAGGGTGTAGACTCGATGAGTAAATGCACCCTATCTTACAGCAATGCAGACTTTCTGTCCTGCGCGTGCCAGGAACGAGTGACAAGCCTACGGAGTGTGTGCTCCGTTGATGGCAATGCGAGTTGTGTGGGGACAGAGGCGAACGCGGAGAGCGTGTACGGGTATAGCGTTTGCTTGGACTATTCTGGGGTAGGTAGATCACCTTTTGACGTGATAAAAGAGCGGGATAGCTAATTTGGCATAGGGGCTGGATGAACCTGGGCTTTCTTCGGCACTGTCGTACTTCGATATGCCCTATGAGGCTGAAGCGCACACGACCGAGGACTCTCAACCTCCGCCTCAACCGCCAGAAAGCAAGACACCGTCTCTCTCTAACCAAGCAATTTCGCCAACTCCTGAAGGTACGATGACGCCGCCCATCTCTGACTATACGGAGTCGCCTCCACACTCGACCGTCGTGCAAGAATCGTCGACGTCTACTGATTCAGTACCAGTGACGGCAAGCCCGCAACCCTCTGTGGAGATACCTCGCTGGACTACGTATGCGTCAGCAGCAGCAACTGGTCTCCCATCTGCACTTTTATCAGCGTTCGAGTCTGTGTCCAATGCGGTGTTCTCGTCAAATCGTGGTGTTGGTACGACCGCAACAATTACTGCTGTGAATAGCAAAAGTACAACGTCGGGGGGCATTTCGGCGATGAACTCCATCTCATTGGCTCTGCTAGGGCTTGGCTTGGTTGCTGTCGCTTTTGTCACTGAGTTAGTCTAGGAATTGTTGGTTTGAATGTGCCTTCCCGGTCGATAATGAATGTTATTTCGTGACGTAATGTCGTTGAGTCTTAAACTTATGTCTAATGCGATCTTTTTCATTATTAGCTGCTGTTATTGATAGTACTGTAGGAGGCTTTTCTAGTGACGTCACTACCATATCATTGCTCGGAAGCATGTTTCATGGGTTGACAAAGTCCTTTGGAGGGGAGCTGAGACGAAGTGTCGCTCTCCAAACCAGCGATAAAGACGCACTCGGCCACTGGATTCAATGAGGGTAGCTCAAGGCTACAACCCGTGCTGCAATCTGAGCCTTTGAATATATCGACCTCTATTATTTGCAAGGGAGACTGCTACCAGCGGCAAGTGTCTATATACTCGCCTCCTCCTGTATCAATCGGCCGCTTGCAGAGGGCCATTTACTCGGAAACAGGACCCAAGTATTCGAAACACCCTTAAGCTTCGAGGTGGCGTTCCTTCTGTCATTGGTTTCCGCCGTCTTCAGTTCATTGTTGTTAGACTTGTCGCCCGTACAAATGGAATTTCCGAACGGCCTCTGGCCTTGCATGGTAATCTCAACTACTCCTCTTCGGAAGAGTTCTGGTCTGTCTGGCAGCACTGACCACAGTATGCCAATTTTGTCATACCATCTGTCGACATACGATGAGACGCGGAGAGAACATGATGGATGATGCGGGCAGAAGGGCGCGCAGCGGGCGACACGGATATTATGCGCTGCACCAGCTCCAAGACCCTCCGACCCCTCTTCCCTTTACCGTACAGCTTCTGCTGCAACCAAACCTCCACCACTGCGACGTTCTTGTAGAACGCTCTAGATTCAGAGTTCTGTCGAAAAGCGCTTTTCAGATCGTCCACGGTATACCCGTGGAGTACTGCGAGCATCTCCACGTACACACACCCAAGTGAGAATATGTCGGTAGCCGTGTTGCGCTTCTGGGAAAGCTCGGCAACCTCTGGAGCGTATTATCCAAGGGTCCTACCCGATTCTTCCTGAGTCGTACTCCGCGAGAGTTGTTCTCAGTCAAGAGAGATGCTGAAGTCAGTCAGGTAAACCCTCTGGCCATCTACGAGGATGTTATCCGGCTTAATGTCGCGATGCCGAACCTTGATTTCGTGCAAGTACTTGACGGCTCCGACGAGGCAACCGAAGAAGGAACACAAAATCTGGCGAAGCTTTTCTTCGGCGGGCATCGTCGCTCTCCTGGCTAATCTTATCCAGGAAACCGGTCATATTGCTTGCCGCGACTGGAGACATGAGAATGCCGAAGTATTTGCTGTCCGTGTAACTCCCTACCTGGACACTGTGAGACGCGAATAGTAGTCAAGTCAGGAGGGCTTCCTACCAGCTGAACGCAATGGTCATGATCAGTGCGTTTCAGAATCTTCAATTTATTCAGAAACTCGTCAAGTGCACCCTTTGACACGTGGGCCCTTCTGAGTCGTTTCCGAGCGAACGTCTCCCCACTTAGTGAGCTACGCACTTGATCGACTGTATTTCGACCATGTCCAAGCGGTCCCAAGGATTCGTAAGGAAAATGAACTCCGTTCGGAAGGTGGATATGCCGATGCTCGGAAAGTCCTCTTTCAAGAGTGACAGCATCGGTCAACAAGCACTGTTGACATTCAAGGAATGCTTGTCGAGCCGAGCCTAAACGTCGGGGTAGCTGTGAAAGTCGCTCGAACGGTAAACAGAGGTCATTGGGTCCGAGAGAAGCAAAGTCATCCAGGGCGTCAACCCTTCCCAGTATCCGGAGGGTTATGTAGATTCGCGGTGTTTTGGCCCAATCCAGGCGGCCCTCGACTTGAAGTAAGGCTGATACATCGAGGCAGTCATGATCGGTGTAGTGATTGTTAGATGTCTTCTCGGTTGTGAAAGACTCTTCTAGCCGCCTTCTCGGTGCCGTTGCGGGTCTTATAGGTGAGGAGGCTGACGAGCTAGCTACGGGGAGAGGCTGCTAGTACAATCTGTAACCGTTTCGCAACGAGCTCCAGTCGCCCTTAGAAGTGGCCTCGGCTCCACCTCTTTGCTGGCAAGATTGAAGGACGGTCCCGGATTGCAATAAATCTAGCCCTTACTTGCTCAGCCGTACTAGTCGTAGTGTCTTGAGAGATGGTATAAGACATATACATGTCTCCCTCTTCTTTGCCTTTCCGACTGTCAGGGATGTTATTGGAAGCGACTGGCTTTATGAGTGTGTCAGAATCCTCCATGTGAAGGCGGCGTGAATCCCCATGATTATCGACGATGTCCGCTTGTTGCTGGACGATGTTTTTGCGCTCGGGTTCTTCATTGGTAGTATTAGCAAGTTAAAAGGTAGAGAGGGTGCGGGAGGCTTGCCTGGCTTGACGGTGGACCCAGTAATACCAAGGTTAGGCGGCGAGATCAGATTGTTGCGAACAATAGACTGTACGCCGATAACAAGCTCAATGGTCGCAGTCTTAGAAACTAGGAATCGCATGTCTCTATGCATCTTATTGCTTGTATCGTGAGACCAGGTCAAGTAGATAGCGCCTATAATATCGGCTACGGAGCCACCCTTGCTTTCCTGGGAGGATAAAGGTCCAAACTCATCGAAACCAAGGCGCCTTGCGACGGATTCTGAGATAATATTGCCTTGGAGGCAGGCCGTGTCGAGCATGCAGCGAAGAGCCTGGATCTTAGAGGTCTCATGGCTATTGTGAGGGAAGGCGGTTACCGGGATGATGAAGGGGTTTCCCCCGTCCAAGATCTGAGATGGTCAGCCTCAGACACAAGAACGACTCATAGAGTCTATATACCTCCTCACCAGCATCTTCATCCTCCGCAAATTCGATCGTTGTGGTGGCAGCTAGTTTGCGCCGGAGATTTTTGGGACCGAAGAATAAGCCCTTCAGGCTGTCCCACCACGAGAGCTTAACGTCTACCACCTGAGTCCTACGTCTCCTTATCATCGGCCTCATCTCCTCGGCATATAGACCACTAGTGTCTTTCTGTTCATGCATTGCTGTAGGGGTCATCGCGTTTTCGCTCTTAACAATAGCCCAGCCCAGGTCTCCACCTCTCTGTAGGGTTTCCAGCTGAGGCCTATAGCCAGCATTCTCAGCCCGTAAGCGCTTAAGACTGGGAGGTGGCTCATCTTCTACATTCCTGCGCTTTAAAGACTGGAGCTGTAAGTTACCATTAGTATAAATTAACAGATCGCTATGGATTTTATATAAGAGGGTTACCATTACCTACATTAGGTTTTGATATTAAGCTAGGTCCTTCTAGAGTAGCATCAGCGGTAGATGCGCTAAACCATACTGCGAACGTAAGCTTAGAGCATATCTAGTAGATAGAGATGGCTCACATTTTCTAGCTAAGTTTGAAAGGTCCGGCACATTTAGTCGCCCAAAGGTTGGACCCTTTGGAGAAGGGTCGCGTTTAGGCAACATCGTCAAGCTATCGACTATCGGATCAAAAGCCGCGGTTACCTCAGAATCTAGGAATATCTAAAACCCAAGGGATTAGAGACCGCTTCGAATAATGTCGACGTGGTCATAGACAGTGAACGTGGTATATGGAAGGCAGCTGCGAGATGGGAAGGCTGAGTTGCTGTTTCTTCCCCGCCCGCCTTCGCTACCATGCTGAATCAGCTAGCGCAGGGTGACGTGTTGCACCAGGCTGTACCCGTGCCCAGGCTATGCCTGTTTTAGTGATACTTTTGCAACACTTTAAATTTCACGCATCTCATTAGCTCTATTAGGTCGTGGCATGGTCTCCGGTATTTTTGTCACTAAATTAGTCTAGAGTGCATTGTTATCGATAATGGATTTTGTCTTGAGACATCATGCCTCTCGCTGAGTCTCAAAGCTCATGTCTAATGCGTAATTCAAGCTAGTGAGTGTGCTTCTCCCTAAGCTTCGATTTTGCCCAGGTCGACGCGGAAGGTTACGAAGTAGGTAAGCTGTTCTTAGGGCATAGGCGTGGATACAGCGAGTAGAAAGAAAGTGTGAGAGAGCTAGCAGGTAGAGAAGGGTACAAGTAGGAGCAGAGCGGAATTAAGAGATAGGTGGGTTAGACTAGGCGCCCTAGAGAATGGTAGGATTGTTAGGCAGAATACGTTTCAAAAAGTAGACATAGTCCTGCTACATTAGAATTTACGCTACCTCGTCACGTTCACCTCCTCCAAACCAACACCAGACGACTCCCCAAAAAAGCCCAAAAAAATACAACCCAACCCTCCAAAAATCGCAAAAACAGAAGCTCGCCTTTGGCGAGCCCGGAGTAAACTTGAATTAACAGTTTAGCGTCCTTGTTATCGATCTGACTTGTGCCAGTTTCGAACACCTGCTCAGGGAGACTCGGTATGCTACACAGCTAGACCGTACAGTCAAGTACAGGTTGTCTCAAGCGCCATCCCGCTGAACCATTGTGTTCTGATTTCGATGTCTAAGGAACCATTTAACAACAATATATACGCTGAGAATTCGCGAGTTTGTTGGGTGTGGGTGAGTGAGAGCGCGTTTTCGCTTTCTCGCGCCGAGCTTCGGAGGCGGAAGGCACGCGAGGTGAGTGAAAAGCGTCACAACAACAACAAGGAAAAGTGGGGCGACTCACGCGCGCGTTTGCTACGTATCGCGGTTCTAAGGCTGCTTGTTGCTGCTGCTGTCTACTTCTCCAGCGTATTGCGCCGGCTACGCTCCGGACGGTTATCACCACGTCCCAGCGTGACTTCCAGTGCTTGCACCAGCGCCTTTTCGTCGTACCGCACGAAGCTCTCGCCCTCCACACGCCGTCCGTACACCTTGATCGTCTCGATGCCCATCTCGCTCAGCGCCTCTTTATCCACGCGCGGCGTCCCTGATCCCGTCAAATGGATCAAATGCGTCACATAGGATCTGTAGTCGCGCCTTGCCACTTCGCCAGCGAGGTTGCGACTCTCGGCGCATGCTTTTGCGATGGCGGCGATGAAGTCTACGGCTGAGAAGGGTGACGATGAGGGCCCGGTCTCGCGGTCCGTGGTCGAGTTGAGGATGAGGATTTTGTAGCGGATGGAGGGGTTGGCGAGGGCTGAGCCGACGCCTTTGAGGATTAGGGAGGGGATGAGGGATGTGTAGAGGGATCCGATGCTGTATATGATTGCTTGGGCGTCGTTGAGCGCGTTGAGAACCATGGGGTTGGCGGCGAGGCGGATTTCCTGGCCGTAAGGGTTGATGTACCACAGCCGTTCGATGCGAGCGGGTAGGTCGTCTTCGTGGGTTTTGGAGAAGTTGATGTACTGCTTTCGAAGAGTTGGGAGGGTGCCGGGCAGGTTGGCGTCTTCGATCTTGTCGTGGAAGTCTGTGTCTTCGTCTGAGGAGAGGGTGGGCTGATCGAGGGCGGTGGTCTCAAGGGGGTGAGAGATGGAGTTTTGGCCGGTGATGATGGTGCCATTCGCGAGACCAACGGATATGTGGTGGGTGAAGTTGGTGTTTATGGCGGGTAGGACAGAGGTGTGGTTGGGGACTGAACAAATGCTCGAGAGCGTGTAGATAGCGGATTCGAATGAGCCGGTGAAGACCCGGGCACTAGGTGAAGGTGAGAGGAGTCACGTTGAATGGTCACAAAGAGATCATCGAGACAATAGGTGGAAGTAACGAACGAGGGTATCTCGGAGGCAGGAAGGAAGGCGGGCAATGAAAGTCAGGTTTATATGAGGCGGAGACTAAGGACTGCATGGATCAAAGAGAATGCGCAGCTTACCCAGTCAAGAACAAATTACCAATACTCGCACCCGAGAAGTCGAAGGTTGAGCTCGGGCGCCTTCTCTTCAAGATCTCAGAGTTGACCAGGTTGAGGATGGCACGTATCAACTCTTTTTTGGCTGTTGAGATGTTCGCCCACAGAGCATGATCGGCTTCCACAATGTGTAGCCATTCGAGCTTTGCAGCATCACGGTCCTTGGGTAATCGGTGGTTGAAGAAAACCTTGATGGCAGCTTTCTCACTGTCGTCGTGATCAGGGTCGTCCGGGATGAGGCGAACGAGACGACCTGGGACAGCACATTAGAAAAATTCAGCGGGAGGTATCTGCAAGCAATGCTGCAGAGGAGTATTCGTACTTCTCACATCACCAATACCTATTCATGTCAGCATCTGCTTCCCACCCAAATGGCCACCCACTTACCTGGACCGCCGAACACTCTTATCAACTCAGACGAACTACCACCATTGTCGCTGATGGGGATGACATAGCTTAGCTGGCACTTCTTGTTTTCCCTCACGGCTTTGAAGACATCGACGAGATTGTTTGCAGCACTGCCACCAGAAAAAACGACGATACCTTTCGGCTTGCCGTTGCTCAGGGCCATGCTTCGAGGAAGGTTGATTGTTGGAGGGTTGATGGATTCGCTAGAAGGGATGACCTAGGGTTAATAATAGTCGACCACCAGGGCCTTTCGCGGTCTTATATCATGCCATGTCGGGCTGGAGCTGTTGACACAGTGTCAATATCGAGGGGAGGAAAGGTCGTGTTCCTTCACTGGGATGAAATGGGACGGGGGAGGAGTCATCGAGAAAGACGCCATGTTAGGCTTTCCGCATTGGGACAGCTCCACGCTGATGCAACATCAGGGTCGCATGCTCATCTGGAGCTCTAATCACGTTCAATGAAGCACATTGCACAAGAAGATGATGCATTTAAACAGTTATAAAAGTTTTTTTTTGGGCGGTTGAGGAATTTGTACAGTCAGAGTCCTCGGCTCGAAGCAGTCGTTACGTGCACCAAATGCCCCCCACCCTCTTCCCCGCAGTGATCAATGCCATCTCCTTTGACGAATGTATATAGCCTCTCAATATGCCAGCTTGAGCATCTCTCTTATGCCCGATCCGAGTTGTTGCAGCTCCAGAGACATTGCAACGATCCCAATCACTCCTCCCCACGCCACACGCGCGCTTGTCTATGAATCCTGTGCCGCTGCTGCCTCCTCACGCTGCTTCCTCCGTGCCCGCTTCTCGAGCAGATTGTCTCGTCGGTCGGCGAGGATCTTGTATTGTCGCTGCTCGACGCCCATGAGCCAGTAGCCGAAGCTGCCGCCGATGCCCGCATAGACGGGGTAGACCCAAAGAGATTCCTTGTTGAAGAGCGGTCGCATTTCGATGCCGAGCTGCCATAGCCGTACGCCGAGGCCTGTGGAGAGGTTCGCGGTCAGCGCACAGATTCAATTCGAGATATTTTGGACAGCGGATGGCGGTGAGAGAATTACCGAAGCCGCCCCAGAAGAGCACCTTGTGAACCATTGCGGGCGTCGGAGGTGCCTGTGCGAAGTGTAGAGAGGGAGACGACTGCAATTGAGGGGGCGCGGGTCTATCGTGGACCGAAAGGGGCGGTGAGTGTTGTGTTGTGTGGTCGCGTCCCCGCGCTTCTGCTCACCGTGCCTCCAGCCCGGATCCTGGTGAAGCCATCCTGGACCGAGCTCCGCCCGTCACGTGAATGCCAAGATTTGTCGTCAGGAACAGAGCTAGCTCCAAAAGTCATGCAGCGACTCGACTCTCCCTGCAGCCAACACTCTTCCGCACCCGCTCGACACTGCACTGCGCAAGACCCCTTCTTTGAAGCGCGGCCATCAAATGCAACTCTAAAAGTCGAACTATCCGCTACCGGCGAATCGCCGCTGCGTAGTGCCCAACGGCGCATTCCCTTCTCTCCGCTTGCGACGCCGCATTGCCAACAGAGTCGTCCACACAACCACGACCGCCCGTCATGGCCGAGGTTGGCCGCAAGCGCTCGCTCGAAGGCGACCAACCGGGCACATTCAATCGCAAGAAGATGAAGATATCCGACCTTCCCTTGACTTCGGCGCAGCGAGCGGCCATGGATAACCTCGTTCATACGTTTCGCAAAAAGGGCGAGTTCGACGCCATGCGCAAACTCGCAATGTCGCAATTCGAGAAAGATGTAAGAGCCTTTCCTGCCCCCGCCTATTCGGACAGGACATGCACATACTAACGGGACGTAGCCCGCCAAAGCAGCCCTTCTCACCTCGCTCGAGGAGCTTGTGGATCGCGAAACGGATCGAGACCCGTCCTTGCTTTCCAAGGACCCGAGCATTGCCGTTCCCCTCGTACAAGGTGTAGCCGATCGCACCAAGATCTACAAGTCCGTCGAGGATACCGTTGCCGCCATGATCAGCCAATTGATGGAGTCCCAGGGCCTCGACAAGATCAGAGGTTACCGGACAGCAGAAGTAGGTGCGGAGGCTGCCGCCGAGGAGGAAAAGCGCGGAAGCAAGAGCGACGCAGACTGGGCCCAAGAAGCAGACGCTCGACGCAAGGAACGGGCAGCTGCTAGAGAGGCCCAACTCGAAAAGGAGAAGGAGAAGGAGAGAGAAGAAAGAGCCAGGAAGGAAGAGCGCCGGCGGCGCGAAAGGGAGGAGGATGAAATTCGTGACAAAGAACGCCAGGAACGGGAAGAGCGGAGGCGGAAGGAACGTGAGGCGCGGGATAAGGAGGAGGACGAGCGCCGACGCGAGGACAGGGACCGCATTGAGAAGGAGAAAGAGGAGAGACGAGAGCGAAGGAGGCGCGAGGAAGAGGAGCATGAGGCCGAACGCCAGGCTCGCCTCAAGCGGATCCGTGAAGAGGATCGTGAGCGCGAGCTACGCTTCAGGCAGGAAAAGGAGCGAGACTACGAGCGACGCCGAAGCACGCGAGCACGCAGCAGAACCCCTGAACGCGACAGAGACCGTGACAGAGACCGCGACAGAGACCGCGACAGAGATCGTGATAGGGGCAGGCGGAGGACTCGTTCTAGGTCGCCGGAACCCGCCAAGGTTATCAAACCCGAGGATATCAAGGTGGACGATGACTTGGCTTTGCAGCTTCTCCTGCAGGAGGGCGAGGCTATAAGAAAGTCTAGACAACCCCGAGCACTGGAGCGTTCGGAATCGCTCGAGCCGCCCAAGCGAAAAGCACAACCTCCCGGATCGATAGTCCCTCGAGACCCAGTCACCGCACGTCTTGCGGCCAGCGAGAGCAAGACGGTTTCACCTGCAAATAAGTCGCCCTTAAAGGCAGAGACCAAGGCTGTTGCGTCACCGCTAGCAGCAAACACGGCCACCGTGCTAGCCAAGGACGAAGATACTGTCATGGAAGACGCGCCGCCTGCGCATTCGCCCGACGCAGGCGCCCCTCTGAGGTCAAGATGGGATCTGCCACCGCCGCCAGCTGTTCAAGAAGAGAAGGCGCGGGAGCGCTCAACGTCGCGAAGCATCGCACCTAGCGTCAGTGTTCGGAGACGGAGCCGGAGCAGGTCACACTCGCGGGGAAGTCGGCGCGACCGACGTTCGTCCAGGATTGAAGACGATCGCCGCTCTTCAAGGATTGAGGATGATCGTCGCTCATCCAGAGTGGAAGACGATCGCCGCTCTCGCAAGGAGGATGACAGATACTCCTACAAAAGCCGAGATCGCAGTAGACGGCGAGAGCGAGACGACCGCGACGATAAACGCACACGCCGCGAAGACCGAGATGCGCGATACACCCGCAGCCCGTCGCGAGAGACTTATTCGAGCCGTCGCAAGACTCGCCGAGACTCACGCAGCCGTTCCCCCCACGAGCGCCGCAAAGATCGTGAGCGACGGCGTTCGCGCTCGCCGTCTCGATCCCGCGATGACCGTCGATACCGCGAACGAACACCGGAGCGGCGCCGCAATCGCTCGCGTTCTCGCTCCCGCAGCGCCGAGCGCATCGATCGCTACATGCCAACAGGCGGAGACCGCAAACGCGAACGGAGCCGTGAGAGAAGCCGGGAAAGGAGCCGTGACAGGGAGGACAGGAGGGAGAGGGGTGGTAGAAGCGGCAGAGACAGGGGCGAACGGAGTGAGAAGCCATACCGTTCGCGGGAGTATGATCGATGGGATGGGGATAGGAATGGTCGCAGTAGGCTCCAGGATTCGGATCGCTACTTGCCTGGGCAGTCGAACGACGATGACCGAGATCGTGGCGGGGACTCCCGAGACCGCGACCGCGATAGGGACACCCGAGACCGAGAGAGAGATCGGGACAGGGACAGGGATAGGGATAGGGAGCGGGACAGAGAGCGGGACAAAGGACGAGAGCGTCGACGTGAAAGGAGTCGCTCCAGGAGCCGGAGCCGCCGACGGAGCCGCAGCCGCAGCCGCAGCCGCAGCCACCGCCGTTAGCTGGAGACCCTTCAATCCTTCTGCTCGATGCCATGTCCAGTCCGTTTCAGCCAACATACCAAGATTTGTACGATTATAAGTGTAAGGTGTAAGACCTCCTATAAGGCTTGCTCATGAAGCGTTAGTCTCTTCATTGAAGTCTTAGTCATCTAATGCTAGTGAGGTGCGTTTGCGTGTTTTCTCTCCTCCGGCATGTTTTGGATGCAACGACAACGGATGTACGTTTGGAATCGATGCTGCAAGGACCCACAGTGACGCCGCACAAGAGAACCAAATCCTTTTGGGAAGGAAGAACCAAGCTTTGTACGTTAACTCTCCACCAGTATTCAGCGAATAATACTGACTCCGCAAGCCTTGGCCCGACCGCTATCTTGCAAAGTTGAGTTGAGTGATATTTTTGTCTAGTGCTAAGTACATGACCTCCCGTAAGTTATATTAGACGTGCCATGCGCTGGCCTGGGTACTGGTGACCCCCAGCGGCAATGACAGCTCTTCTATTACTGCCCGGCCACCACGCTGGTGCGATCTCCACGCCGAAATGACACACGGTGCCTGATCAGCTCACATCAAGAAATCCCCCACAATCTCCATATGCCTCTCCCTCTCCTCCCAAAGCCCCATATGCGCCGATTTCTCCAATGTGATCCACTTCACCTTCTCAATCTCCTTGAACCACGGGCTCACCGTCTCATCCGCCACCTCATCATACCTTCCATTCAGCAGCAAAGTGCTCACATTGATCTTATGGGCGCCCGTGATGCCCTCCCAGTCCTGGAGAGAGCCGCTGCAGTTGAACTCCGAAGGGCCTTGCCTACACTCAGTCAGCAAAAGCGCCGCGCAACTCGCTTGGCAAGATGCACGAGACGGGAGGCACTCACATGGTATTGTACACGGTGGGATCCTTCTTCAAATTGCCAAACCCATCGACCAGATCCTGCGGCCACGGATCCAAGCGACAGACGAACCTCCCATAGAACTCATTGCACGCGTTCTCCCACTTGTCGCTCTCGTGGTCGCCCTCTCTCTCGCACTCGGCAATCGCATCCTGCACCTCTTGCGGAAGCGTCTTCAGCAACTTCTGCGTCGCGCCGGAGAACAGTGGCATGCTTGCCGGAGCGCTCGACAGGATGAGTTTCTTGAGACCCTGAGGGCGGCGCGCAGCGTAGACACCCGCCATCATGCCGCCCCAGCTGTGGCCGTAGAGGTGGAAGCCGGAGCGCAGGTTGAAGTGGTCGATGAGGTTGTCGAGCTCGGAGATGAACAGGTCGACGGTCCAGAAGGCGCCGTCGTTGGCTTTGTCGCGGAGGTGTGTGGATTGGCCGCAGCCGAGTTGGTCGTACATGATGACTGGGATGTCTGGACCATGTCAGTTTCACGTGCTTGCTGCGATGGGGATATTGTTGGGAAGAAGTGGTGATTTGGAAGAGTGGTTTACTAACTGTAGTTGTTGACGAGGTCGACGAAGGGCGAGAAGTACTCGTGGCCAGCTCCCGGGCCCCCGTGGAGCAGGATGAGTGGTGTCGAGGCGTGGATGTCGCCGAGGGTTTTGTACCACGTGAAGCACGGTTTCCCAGCTGCGGGGACCTCGAAGGGTATCTCGCCCGTAGTGGTGGGGGCCGTCGACATGGTTGGTGCCGAACAGAATTGCTGGTTGACTTGAGGGACTGATGAGGTGGGTAAAAGCCAGTCGAGGGCAGGGCTTTTCTAGTTGATGGAATGGAGTAGGTGAAGGTGAGTCCTTTCCTCAATAGGTGCAGCGCAGCAGCCCATTTACCTAGGTAGTGCAAGTGCAACGTGACAGACAAGCGGTGCCAGACCAACCGGGAGGAAGCAACGTTTTCCAACAGTCAATTAATTGTGACTGAGGGGTGCATCGGCTGTAAGCATGAGCCCTGTTGTTGGAGAACGTGCAACACAACCATACGAGGCCCAACCTCCCAAGTCCGTTCTTTCCCACTCCGCTTTGTCCGAAAGATCCAAGCTTACCCTGTTGTAATTTATTTCGCCAGTGAAAATGATCGTAACACGATAAAAAGAATATAATAAATTAAAGGTCGCCAATAAGACCTTACACAGGGAAGTCGAGGTAGAAGTATACTAGAAATAAGTCGCCTAGGGTACAGATTACTATTACTACTTCGGTAGTAGCCCCGTAAGCCTGCATCGGGATGGAAACCACTGAGCACAGAGATAAAACCCACCGAATCTCGCAGGACTCTCGACTTTCGTCACATCCACGGAAAGATTGGCTCATCGACTCACTTTCGAACCTGTCAGTACTGCTATCCACAAAACAACAAAAATGGGACTACCCGACGAGACTGCGAAATCACAAGTGACGGAAGCACAGCGACATTTGAGTGACGACCAGCAACTCAGGAGACTCGGCAAAAAACCTCTTCTCAGCCGTACCTTTCGGTTCCTGTCCGTTCTAGGGCTCTCATGCACTACCATGATCACCTGGGAAGCCGTGATGGTAGTTTCGATCCAGGGCCTACTCAACGGAGGACCCGCGGGAGTTATATGGGGCTTCCTTATCAATTGGATTGGTCTACTATCGACTTTCACAGCCATTGCTGAGATTGCGTCCATTGCGCCAACAGCTGGTGGACAGTGTATGTGTCTAGCGAAGGCCTCGTTCATTGTATGGCCTACTGATATTTGTAGATCATTGGGTTGCTATGTTAGCACCTACTTCTTGCAGCAATTTTCTCTCATACTTGACAGGTGAGTCCGGATTCCCCACGAGAAGCGACGCTGTAGTCTGACATGAATAGGCTGGTTGAGTGTAACTGCATGGCAAGCACTCTCGGCTGCTTCCGGATATCTCATCTCCACCTGGTTGCAGGGCATCGTGGTTCTGGCTCATCCCGACTTCGTTCCTAAACCGTGGCGCACGATGCTACTCATCTGGGCCGTCGTGTTATTTGCTGTCGGGATGAACTCTGCGACAAGCCGATTGCTGGCGCGCTTTGAGGGCCTGATCCTGATACTTCATTTGGGAGGCTTTTTGTGTGTGCTTATACCGCTGGTGTCCCTCGGACCGCATGACTCTGCGACAGCTAAAGCTGTATTCACGACCTTTATGAACGAAGGAGGCTGGTCGACTCAGACGCTTTCGTTCCTCGTCGGGTTACCTGCATCGGTCTTCTCACTATTGGGGGCAGATTGTGTTGTCCATGTGAGTGACGTCGATAGCAAAGTCCTGCTTGATGTTGTCTTGAGCTGACGAATTGCAGATGGCCGAAGAGATTCAATCAGCCGCGACGGTGGTTCCCCAAGCGATTCTTTACAGTCTCCTCATCAATGGCACCCTGGGATTTGTCATGGTCATAATCATGATGATCTTCATGGGTGACTTGACGGCTGCACTCGCAGCTCAACAGACTATGTTTTACTCCGCGCTCGAGATCTTCGTCCAAGGCGTTCACTCAATCGCCGGGGCTACTCTGATGGCAGTCACTGTGTTGCTATTAGCATTTGCTGCCAGCGTCGGCACCTACGCAACGGCATCCCGCATGCTCTGGTCGTTTTCACGGGACAAAGGAATGCCATTCCACAAACAGTTTGCGCGACTCACTAAGGGAACTGCGCTTCCAGTCAACGCTGTTCTGGCGACGTTAACGGTAACCGTTCTTTTGTCCCTCATCGTCCTAGGATCCCCTGTTGCTCTGAACGACGTGCTAAATCTCTCCATTGCTGCACTGTACTCCACGTATCTCTTGGTCTGCGCACTCCTACTCTGGCGGCGCCTAACAGGAGGAATTCAGAGGGAGTGGGATGATGTATCCGATTCTCAGAGGATCGCTTGGGGGCCTTGGAGGCTTCCAGAGCCTTGGGGTTCGATCAACAACACGTTTGCCGTCGTCTATCTGACGTTCATATGGTTCTGGTCGTTCTGGCCCATGATGACGCCAGTTTCTCCGGAGACCTTTAACTTTAACGTCCTTTTGTTTGGGAGCATCGCTTTGTTCAGTGGTATATGGTATCTTGTCAGAGCGCGTCATATATTCAAAGGACCAATTCGGGAAGTGTAGGATGTTCGTGGTGAGTTGGCGGCGCATGTATGACCGGATCAGTGTGGAGAAATGGGTAGACAAAGCACGCAATCAAGGAAATGGTACAGTGGAGTATTAATCAAACATGGCAAAGGCCACCGAAAGCTGCCTCATACGCATGGAAACCCGAATCATGAGGATAATGAGAAATCAGAAAACGTACAAGCTCCGACCAATTTGCCTACTCCGTAACCACCACCAACTACACCCCCGACCCCACTTTAGGTCATGAGCTTCATCAACGTCTCCGCCAAAATGCCCAAGTGCCTCTCCCCTTTGTAAACAGCCTTCGGCTTCAGATCCAACCCCATGAGCTCAAACACCGCCATCTGCGCCGTCCTAACACTATACTCGACCGTAAACACCGTATCCTCCGGGACCTCAACAAACTGCCCCACACACGCCACATTCGTGCTTCCCTTCGGCACCACCGCTGGCCTATCCCCCTCCTTCCTCGTCAAAAACTGACTCGTAATATACGGCATCAAACACGGTCTCACAATCGCGTTCTCCACAATATTAGCAGCCGGAAAATGCAGATGACCTAACAGCTCCTGCAGAATCTCCATCCCCGAGCATTCCCTCATAGGCTTCTTAACAAAGTTGCCCTCGCGGTCCGGGAACAGCCCGTATCCCCAGAAGACGTCGATGCCGAGCGGCTGGTCGACAAAGTGCGGCTGGTGCGGGATGACGATGGAGAGCAGCCAGGCGCTGTCCTTGAAGGTCATGAGGGCGCCGGTGCCGGGCTCGTTGCGCGAGAATCCCTCGATGCGCCGGAGAAACTCTGGATCGCTGAGGGTTACGGTAAAGGACTCCCACTCCGACTCTTGAATGCGGGTCGTGAAGGTAGACGGGTTGCCGAAGGCGGGATCCTTGGCGGCGAGCTTGGCCCAGAGATCCCAGGATCCGTCTTGGAGGGCTTCGTCGACGACGGGCGGGGGTGGAGAGTCGTTGGAGCCAACGGAGGAGTTGGACGTCATGGAGCCGAGTGTGATGATGACGATATCCTGTGGATCGAGCTGCGCGGTCATCGGCGTATTGTTGGTCAGCATGTGGAGTTCGGATGCTGTGGTTGGGATGCCTGAGATGAAGTCGATGTCGGTGACGCGGGTGTTGAAGCGGAAATCGACGCCTTGCTTCTCGAGATACTTCTCTACGGGTCGGACGATGGAATCGTACTGATTGTAGGGCGTGCGATCTACGCCTTCGAGCGTACTGATACGGTGGAACTCGTGCATGAAGCGATGGAGGTAGCGACGGAACTCGACTGCCGAGTGCCAGGGCTGGAAGGCGAAGGTGGTCGCCCACATGAACCAGAATTTGGTCTGGAAGAACGACGCTGGGAAGCATTCGTCAATCCTCTTTGCGCCGAGCTGGTGTTCGGTCTCTAGTGCCATCTTGATCAGGTCCAGGCGAGAAGACATGTCGAGGCCCAATTTGCTAGTCTCTAGAATGATTGCCCTGTCATCTTTCTGTGCCTGGTCTGCCACCGAAGAGATCAACCGCGCCTTGGAGTGCGTCTGGTTCTCCTTCTTGGCATTGAAGTCCTGGATCTCTTGATAGACGGTCTTCTCCTCGTCTTCGAGGCTCGGAACGCGCTTGAGGAGCTCGTAGGTACAGTTGTAGCTGAAGTTGAGCATCCTTCCACCTCGGACGAGATAGCCGGAAGAGGGATCGCCATTGCCATCCATGGAGCCACCCATTACGGGGAGAGACTCCAGGATGTGGATGTTCTTCGCTGGAACTTTGGCATCCTGGATAAGGTGGACTGCGGCAGCGAGAGAAGCAATTCCACCACCAACGAGATACGCCTGAATGGACTCAGGGTCGCGATGGGGATGCTCTTGGTGCGCTTTCGTGAATGGTATGTGTGGCATGGCTGATGGATGAATTCTAGGCCAGACGTGGGTAAGGTACAATATGTCCTACTCGATAATTACTGTACTCTTGCATTAATATATCGTGTGAAACGGATGGCATGATGGTTCTAGTTGAATGGAATCACGCAATCACGTGTAGCTGAAGTTTCCATGGACCAACCAACAAAGCGTAGGGCGGATGGCTTTGGCCTGTTCTGGCCGTCATACGAGGATGCGCATGTGAAGGATCAGGTTATCTGTTGCGTAGGCGTCCGCGAGGTAATGCGCATTTTATAATGAGGGTTGTTGCGACGCAGCTGATAGGGACACCTGAGATCAGGCGAGCTTGACATCAGAGCCGAGGCAGAGGAGCAGCCATAATCCAGTGGTTGTGCCCGCGTAGGTCGCATTGCCGGAAGCATCGGTGATGGAATTACGACGATGCATTCAAAGTCGAAAGCCTGCAAGTTCCCCAGGTGCAGCCTCTGTCTTATGTAAGCAGACATTTGAAGCGCGGGGTCATTCCACCTATGACCGCTCTGTGCCATCTACTGCTCTTCGTGTAACAAGCTGCCCTTACTCGACCCGCTTTGCTTACGTTTTGATATCCGTTTGCCGGCTTCCGCTCTCCCAAAAACGGGGTACATGGTGTTGGAACTTCACGCTGCATTCCTTGTGCGATCGTGAAGCGCAAGTACAATCAAATGGCAAAGCTACCATGGCTTAGTCCACTATATCCAACCATGTTTAGCTTCAGCCCCCGCCTCTCGCTAATATCTCCTCCCTTTCTATCACCTCCTTCTTGAACTTGATCAAAAACACCGTCTTCCCTGGCCACATAGCACCCTTTCCATCCTTTTGTTCGCCCTCTTGCTCGCCAACAGTATGCGCACTTACGCCGTCCGTCGGGAACCCTGCGCCGTCGCAGACCCCCTCAATCACGCCGGCGACGAACGCGGCGCAGTTTAGGCTCGACATCTCCCGCGGTAGGGATATGTATGTATTGACCATCGGCTCATTATCGAATATCATGTATTGCGCACTATCTGTCCCCGAACGTTCTAATGCGTCGGCGGATCGGCCGAACAGGTGCCGGTAGAGCGGGTGGGCGATGAACTGGAGGAGCTGGAGGATCTTGGTAGGTCGGATCGAGGCGAGGGGGTTCGATGAGCGTGAGAGGAGGAGATCGAGCATGCGGATGCCGATGGGGTAGCCTTGGTTGTTCAATCTACAATGCGACTAACTTTTAGCATGATATCCAAGGGAGACTGTGACTGGAGATGACGCCACATACTTTTGCTCGAGATCGCCCACATCCTTTGCCCCTCTCTGTGCATAGCTTATCATCTCAATGAACAGATATGCAAATGCTGCCCGACTCAGCTCCGCGTTCTTGCTCCGGTTGAGGTTCCGGTCGTAGATCGTTTTCTTGTTGGACGGGTAGCGCAGCCCGGGGCCCGACGAGCCAGCTCCGGAGCTCATGGTTGTACTTGTAGGTCGGGCGGATTGTGAAGCCTGAGGCGGAAGGGTTTGCGGGCGCGGAGGTAGCGAAGACTGACGGATTGGGAATGCTAGGGACATTGTGCTGGCGGGGATTCGAGGAAGATGTTGGAGACGATTAAGGTGTGGAGCGTGCGCTGGGCTTGTGCAGATGAGGCTTGGTGGTGCCAAGAGTCCTGTATTCTCCAGGGCTCCCGAAACTCTCCTAGGCTGTGACGTCTGCGGACAATACCACTCGAAGATAACTACACCGCGTATCTGAGAAGCCGGTTTTGGTCATTCTGTCTTGCTGATTCTGTCTTGCTGAAGTTGCCCTTGCACTCAATGTTGCACCTGCCGCGGCTTTTGCCTCCAATGCCAACCTGAGGCCTTACACAGGCGACCAAACGAGCCCCGAGGCTCCTATCAGAAACGGGAGACGTGAGCTTTGGGGCAAGATTGATAAGTTACTAGGTTCATCATTTACTCGAAAGCGATGTAGTGCGGTCGAATTATTTACATTGGTGCGTGATTTCTTCATCGGCTACTTTAATGTATTGTTGACCGATCGATCTTTCCTCGGTGTGATACATCTGACAACTGGATTGGTTTTCCAAAGAAAGGCCGCGCATCCTTTTGTTTGGCTCTTGCATTCGACCTCCAACATTGCAATACCCCTCTCTCCCCCAAACATCATCGGGCTTCGCTTCATGTCATACGATCGCCTCTAACCCTTGAAGACCAAGGAGCCCTACCGCTTCATTGGAAAATACTCAGCGACCCATAGCTTGACGACAGATGGCCTCGAGGCCACGCTTTTAGCGCCTTCCATCATGCTCGGCTCCTGTACGAGGAAGACCATCGATCGAGTCCTCGGGCGTGTCGATCTCATCATCATCCAATCCTGGGCCAAGCTTGTTGTCCAGCTTGTCCACGTAATTCGCCCCAACCACCACGTGCTCCTCCTCTGGCTTCTTCCACTCTGTGTACCATCGCTCAAACTTGTCCGTGATTGTCATCTGCTTCGACTCGAATACCATGAGTAAATTCTGGTAATGGCCGCGACGAATTTTGAACTCGATTGGGATGGCAACCGTAGTCTCGTCGAACTGTGTTCCATCTTCGCGCAAATGAGGCTTTCCGGATCGCTCGAGACGCAGGTCAGCCTTCAGCTCTGCGTTGACCTTCGTCAGTCTCTGAACTTCTGCAACCGCGTCGTTCTTTTCTTTTCTCATCTTTCGCTCAGATGCCAAGCGTAGGTTCTTGTCATGCACTGCCTCTTTCGCCTTCTCCTCCTCTTTGCCTGCCACCTCCTTTGCATTCTTGACCTTCTTGCTCGCTCCTTTCAACTTCCTTGACTTTCCAACATTCTCATAATTTAACAAGGCGTTATCCTTTTCGGCTTCCACCAACTCCTTCTTCAGTGCGTTGTTTTCTTTCTGCAGGCGCTGATTGTCATGCTCGAGTCGATTGAGGCGGGCGACCACATCTGCTGAGAGGCTGGGGTCCTCGCCCGATTTCGCCAGGATGCGCTTCTGCAACGTCTTGATGGTGTCTTCGTACTTTACCGCCAATGCTTTCCACTCATCCCGCTCTTTTGTCACGATCTCCAAGCCGTCTTCATGCAGGGCGCTAATCATATCCCCCATCCCGAGTTCCTCATCGTACAGCTTGACGCCTCTGTCCTCTTCATCGAGATCTTCTGGTCCGCTCTTGAAGCCTTCTCGGTGTTGCCCATCAGTGTCTGATCGATCATCGTACGTCATCTTAACGGAAGCTGAACTGTCGCGATGATAAGGTAGCTGACCATGCTGAGTCGCTGTAGCACGGAGTGAGCCAAGCTGCTGCTGCGGCTCCTCATCCGCGTGCGCTTCGAAGAGGCTGTCCAGATCGAAGTCCATCTGCTTTTTGTCAGTATGAAAGGTGTACATCATTCAATCGGCGTTTTCTCACGATGATATAGGCTGCAACTCGTTTTGGAGGCAGGCGCCTGCGAGAGAGGATGGAACAGCAGTAATTGCGATCGGTCCTCGTTTACAATTCTGAGCTCTTTCTGCGATACGCCGAAAGGACTGAAGAGGTTGTTGATACTAACAACTGACGGAGGTGAAGATGAGTGGTGTAGTGTTCGGAGAGCAGAGCGGGGTGCAAGTGAAAGCCCTACTCGTGGACTTTGTGGCGCGTTAGCACGTGATGCGGCAACTGAGGAAGGAGCACGCAGGTGAGTATCGTCGCAAGAATGTTAAAATGGAGCAGAAAGTCAACGTGTCAAAGCTGTCACATCCGTGTCTTCCTCAAGTTGTGCAGGCATTCATCATTCATTCGCGGGGCGAGGTCATAGAGACGGCATTAACGATGTATTGCTCACTGAACCAACAGATTGCCCGTTGACTTCCTTCCAATTCTCCAATGAATATGGCACATAGGCCCAAGTGGACATGGCATCTACTCAAAAACATTTCACCGAAAGCACCACAAACATCTACCCACGTCGCAAGGCATTCGGACCCTTCATCCCACCCATACGACTCCCACGCGATGGCTGAATAATACCCTTCTTCGTCCCCTTGAGCTCAGCAACGTCGCTAGCATGCTTCTCCTTCGCTTCAACAAGCTTCCACACCAGGTAGTTCTTCGCATCGACATGGGCCTTGTTGCGCGCGGTCAACAAACTCATCTCCCGCATCAGACCCTCCTTCGCATCCAATGTATTCTGGTGCAGCATCGCAAGCTCCTCGAACTTCTCCTCAATACCCTTCTTTTCCTCCAGAACGCTGTTGTACCTTGCCGACAAGTACGAGTTCTCCCAGTCGGCAGGTAGGTGTTTGACCGGACTTCGACCACCTTTAGTCGGGCTACGATTCGGCAGCGTACGCTTCGTAGGACTTCCGCCGAGCCGCCTCACCATCTGCTCCGCCTCAATCTTGTCACCAACGATCTGGCTCAACTCGGTGTAGTAGTTGTTGATCGTCTCCCGCTGCTGCATTTCCTGGTGCCGCAACTTCGAATTCTCGTTCGCCAGGCGACTGACCTGCGACATCAGATCCTGCACCGTAACTTGCCACTTATTCGCCTCTGCTTGGCGCGCGTCGCCGATCTGCTCGTGGTTGAAGCGCTTTTGGCAGGCAACTTCCACCTTCATCTTCTTCTCGATTGTCTCGATTTCCACGTGGACTCGGTCGCAGAGGTCGCAAGCGTTGGGCTCGTCTAGGTCGAATTGTCCGGAGTGGGGACAGCAGCGGTGTTTGCAGCAATTGCATTCGCAACGGTTCGCTATGAAGACTTTGTAGCGCGGACAGTACCACTGATTGTCAGCACCCGGGATGTACATGTCGATTACTTTTCCACTTGGAGCAACTTTCTTCGAGGTCCATCCCTGGACCGGTCCAGCATGCTTGATGGGCGATGTGGAGCGATCGACCATTTTGATTGTTTCGCTGGTCTTGACGTTGTCCGACCCCTTAGCAAGCTCTTCGGTGTCGCTTACAGCAGATTCGGATTGATCGTTGTGCTCCGGTGTCGCGTTTTGCAATTGGAGGAACTGCTCGAAGGTCATAGGTGGCTGCGTCGTAAACGATCCGGACAATGCATGCCAAGTCTTGAGGACTTCACTGTCGAACTCAGACCGCTGGCGCATACGATTTAAGAGTTGTTCCTTTTCTTGAAGCTGCTCTCGAAGCTGCTCGGCGTGCTCGACATTCTCTCGTAGGGCCTCCACGTACCCGCGAAGTACCGCCTTGAACCTGGGATTATAGGTGTCGTCTATCAAGGCTTCTGCCCCGGCAATGGCATCCTCGGCAGTAGTAGGAGCCTCAGTCTTTCCCTTGTGAGCAGCCCGTAGTGCTTCGAATTCAGCTTCAAGTTCGTCAGAAGTAGGCACAGAAACGTTCAGTTGCATGTGCTTCTTCATTTCCGGACTCTCAAAGAAGGCATCGACATCCTCCCTCGCGGTAAGCGGTGTACAATGGCTTCCCACTCCAGCGCCTCGATCACGATGCCCCGGGGTAATGGTTACGTCGAGATTTGCATCTCTGGATGCGGTTGATAAACAGGACGTGGAAGCAGACTTTCCGACATCAATTGGGATAGGAAATACCTGGATGCGGGAAGGTGTGTCTCGGATTGGCACCGTAGTATTTGCAGCGCGTTTGTCCTCGGTCGACTCGCGCGGCCGCGACATGACTGGCTTAGGCGTCTTTGGTCCGTCCTCTTCCTCAGTCTTCCACTCGGCGGGCCCCTCATTCACGCGCATGTTATCTTTGCTCGGGCGTACTGCGTCACTCGCGCGACGCTTCTCCAAGGTCTTGATCTGAGCCTCGTCCACCGTGGGATCTTCTGTGCGGTCTTCGATCTCGGCCTTCAGCACTGGTGCGGTGAAGGAACGTTTGGACGTCGCTGCGGACTGACGTTCCTGATTGTGCCAGAAGTATGCCTTGAGGCGTTGGAGGGTGGTTGCCGGTGGCGGCGAGGGTTCATCCATTGTTGAGGCGAGTCTGTGATTTTATAAGTAAGGGCCACAAGTGTGAGTAAATCGGTGATGGAAGAGCATGGCTGATATGTGTTGAGGATTTGAGTGCGGCGAGTGACTCGAAGATAAGCAGCCCAGCGCACGGACCACGGCATTGGGTGAAAGTGTTGCAATTTCCCTGGGCAACCGTGTGCACGGCTATAGGACGACGCTATTCAGTGAAACGCACAATGGACAAGCCATATTCGCAAGAAAAGGGCTCGCGTTATGGCCAGCCCGTGAAGAGATACTAAGTCTGGGTACAGGCTCGCTGCGTTCTCCCCTCAAGCAGAATCAGCCACTCAAGGGTAGTTCTCCAAAACAAGGAATCAGATATTATCCTCGGGGGATAGAGTGAGAGCCTGGGTAGTTCCACTATTGTACTATTCGTGGCAGTGACTCTTTGATAATCCCATCTAAGTGTTCTGTTGATGCGAGCCATACGCTCCAAGTGGCTTGAAGATTCCCGCGAATCATTATAGCAAGGTATAGGCCGCCAAGTGGGCATTTCCCAGCAGAATCTAGGTATCAATGAGTTCTCATTATATTCATTATTTCACGTACTAGCATCTATATAAAATAGTCTTGGTCAGAGTTGAGTGGACACAGTCACCTTACCTAATTTGTCGACAAGATTGATCCGCTTCTTTCTCGGTCCTTTTCCACGAAGCGTCATGGATCCGCATTACCAATGCTAGTGAAGCTACTCTACCTCGAGGCACGGTTGAGCATGCAAAAAGAAGGCATATGAGACTGAGGTGGTTCCAATGTAACTAACGTGTTAGTCAGATAGACATTCAGGAGCAGAGGAAGCACCCCGGAACCAGTCAGGCTCATGGAGCCTCTTAGTGCTCGAATGACGCAACGCTTGTTGCGCATTCAATATTGTACGCTTATTTAATACGACCTTCAGTGATCTGTCGCCTTGAACAATTGTTGCGCGATCCTCTCCTTCTCATCCTCCAGGGATTCTTTGCATGTCTTCTGCACCATGACTCACATCGCCTTCACTGTCTTGGCGATCTTCATCTGAGTTTCGCTCGTATAAGAGTAGCGCCAGAATTCCCAAATGATGAACTACTCCAATATCTCCGACCGCGACAGTACTTCATCGCGTATTAGTAGGTGCGATTGGATATATCGAGAGGAAACCCACTAGACTCTGTCTTCGCTCATGGAAGTATGTGATTGGGCAATCAAAGCGGGCAGGGTGCTTTAAACAATCCTGGCTATCCCTTTGGCTATTTCTCCGGAGGCAAAGTTGCAAGCTATGTCATGATGATCTTCTCAATGTCGTTCGCACCCTTATCGACCTCGCCGTACACAATAGTACGCTTACCCATCACCCTATCAATCGGAATTCATGCTGCATCAAAATACGACGACCTGTGCGCAATAAGTCATCATTTACGGAGGGGAAGTACGAGCCCGAGTGAAGCGCAATTGAGCTAGTGACATACGTAATCCCTGAATAGAGGAGTTCCATTTTGGTATGAGCCAGTATCGTCAGGGAATTGAGCGCATTCATTACTTTCTTTCTGTGTCTGCCGGTCACTCTTCGGCATGTCCAGGAAGGCTGATAAAGCTACGCCCATGTTGAAAGAGCCGAGGTAGAGCAAGTTCTTTGCGAGAACATGCAAAACTCCACTTATCCCTGACTTCCAAATATGAGCATTGATAAAGTGTCCATACTTCTTATGTTTGGTGCGGATCTTAAAATTCCGCGGACAGTCGATCAGTGCCCCAAACATGTGTATGTCAAGCGAGGGCCACGGTCTCGACCTAGTGTCGGCTAAGACCGTCAACAGTCATCGAATAGGATATGGGGATTTTCTCCACATCGTTTTATGTTGTCGAATCCGGCCGAAACACCCAGGAAAGCTGTACCTTAAGGTATATAAGCGAGCCGTGTGCTAGTTGCCGTAACACCAGCCCAGGACGCAAGTTACTGCATGAGATGAGTCTCGGCCTGAACCACAGCTGCTCAATGTGGTGATTTTACTGTTTAGTGAAATTTTCGTAGCGTTCATTCAGCAGCCTATCTTAGGAAAGACAGTGGGCTAAAATCTCATAGGATGTGGAGAGAGCCACAGCGTGTAACTCCTAGCCGATGATTGCGTGACTAGTTGCCCATTTTCAATAGAATTCTACCGCGTTTCGGTGGCCAAGATAAAGCCCTAAAGCTGAGTGTGTCCCAATGCACTTCGCCTACGCATTATGTAACCGATGTGGAAGCGCCAGACGAACTGCCCCACCACGAATGCTCAGTGGCAGCGCGACTATATGGATCTCATCATTAGTACTGCGCCCCCAAAGAGTTTGTATGGGTTCAAAAAGCCCTCTGAGAATGCCAGAGCGCATAATTGGATATCTCAAGCCTAACAAAAATGCAACGACGGCCGAATCTTGACCTTGTGACCGCAATTATGTCAACGCCGCCGAGCGATCATGCATATGCAAGGTAGGATGCAGCTGTCTTAGGTTGAAATTGACCTAGGCTGGGCGCCACATAATGAAGATTTTTGAAGGTGGCGCCGGAGCCGACCGCAACCTAGGAATGACAGCACGAACTATTCAAGGGGATGCAAATGGCCTCAATCTTCTCTTACCCTCTCGCGAACTTACGACAGGCCGTGTACCGGACTTTCAGACTTTGAGGCTACTTGGTTCGACATCAACATAAACACAATATCTTTTTACTTCCCCCGAATTCGAGATGATCGTGCTTTGGCCTGATTGGGCTTCTGATGGGCTGAAACCCGAGAGAGATTGGATGAAGAGTACAGTCGGCCGAATTGATCATCAACGTGATAGTATTCCATCTTACTCAAAGTCGACTGTTCAAGGTTTTCAAGACGGTCAGCCGGGCACGGTGTACAATCATCATGTTAGTACAAGTTCAGTACAATTGCAATGAGATCCTAAGTGTGCAGTGAGCCGTTGTGGGCCCGACTAAAATCATGATATTAGGTACCATATAGCCGAATCGCAAGTCGGATCATCGACGTCTGTGATGGCGAGTCGTATGAAAGAATTCTAGTAGAGCTACGCACCCTCTTGAAGATCTTCGGCAATGAGAAGCTCAGCGACAAA
Organism: Pseudomonodictys pantanalensis; assembly: GCA_019022785.1. NCBI lineage: Eukaryota > Fungi > Ascomycota > Dothideomycetes > Pleosporales > Parabambusicolaceae > Pseudomonodictys > Pseudomonodictys pantanalensis. The sequence goes on from JAFHBV010000114.1 coordinate 53,398, forward strand.
TTGGACTTTATTGATCCCGAACATAGTCCGTACAACTTCAATGAGTGGTTTAATCATGTCTTTATTGCGGTTGTGAGTCACGAGTCTCCAAGCTTCCTGCTCCGCTTCCTCATGGCGCTGAACATCATGTCAGTGCGACTGGCCAAACAACCTCTTCCTTGGGCCTTCGACGGGCGACGATCATGGAAGAAGTGTCGATAATCCGGTACGTACCGTGCCCTCTTGTCCGAGTGCTGCAAAGAGATACACAACTAACAGCTACCTAAGATCAACCCAAATCCCCGATTAGTCACCCGCCTTAACGACGCAAGGAAAGTCTATCGCAATGCTCTGAACATACGAGTGGATCCAAATGATGGGTTTAATCCGGAGGTGATGTCCATCTGGAACAAATCGTTCGACTACTGATCGAGAAAGCAACTCAAGGTCAGTAGACTTGGACGCTCCAAAAGAGTGTCTCAGGGGACGAACATACACTTAGGATCTACTCTTGGCTCTCATCAACTCCAATACATATCCCTCGGGCGTGGCTCTGCATACGAGCGCTGGGCGTGCCTTCTCCAAATCTCTTCTAGATCGTCTGCATGTGTCCCGTCCCTAATGGCCACTCGAATGAAACAGTCAAGTTGTTTCCCACGCCCTTCTCCGCCAGGTCCAATACCACCAAGGAATATGGTGCACTTGATCTACCAAATGTATATTCATACTGCCTGCCAATGGTTCAGCGCTCGAACACCTTGCCAGCAGGTACACGCGCCTGACCTCTCTCTGTGAACAGATACGAAGGAGGCTATGAAGCTCTGTAAGTGCCCTCACCGATGCGACAAACGTTGTGCGGACTCATTGGTAGGGTAGTCCACTCAGTGTCGCGCCCTCATCAGATCCGCCGGGTGCCAGGTGGCTTGCTGCAAGCCAAACAGGTCACGAGCATGACAGTCAAGAGGCACGCAACACACAACGCGACAAGCCGTCCTGTCACATTGAATAAGGGAATTATTCCATATTTGTTGTGGCGACGTTCAAGAACGCGTCATCACGTGTGCCCTAATTCAGGCAGAAGTCACCTCGCCGCAGTGCAACGCTAACGGCAAGAGATTTCTCCCGTCAATATACATTAATGAGTAGCCACGGAGATAGGTGGGTTAACGTGACAGGATGCTACTAAGTCGTAACTGCAGGGATGAAGTATGTAGCATTCGGTTGTCCTCCTCATCCATGCGCATTCGTGGCTTCTTATATCAGCTTCCCCGCTGGTTTCAAAGTTTCGAAGAACGAGAGCTTGAGCCCCCAGTCGCTGGTCATCGTGTACCTTATCATGCGGACTCTCGTTGCGCTTTCCTTGTTCTCTGTTGCAGTAACCGCGGCGCCTGGGATTCGATTACGGAAAGATGGTGCGACCCCCGGAGCCCTCTTCGTTGCAGACGAGGGCGTAGGGCATCGTTCTAATCCCGTTCCATATCATCAAACTTCCATTCGACGCTTCAACATGGATGGCACTGGCGCTACTGTATTGCGAGAGTTTGGTCCCGAATCGCTCCCAAATCGTCCTGCAGAACCCATTGGCGCCAGTTCGTTGGTCTATGCTCCCTCGACTTCGTCACTATACCTCGCGACAGGAGACGGGGTAGTACAAATGAACCTGGACGGCTCCAATCCAATAACTATACTGAATGAGTCTGCATCGTGCATGGCCATCTCGGAAAAAGAAGGGAAACTGTATTATGGAACAGATGACGGGATGATCAAGAGAAGTGAATTGAATGGTCAGGATGCGAAAACTTTTTTGAACATCAGCCAAGGAATGGAGTTCTACACTCCGACTCGCGGAATACCAAATAGCTGGGCATCTGGTCTCGCAATCGATGAAGATCAAGGCTTCATATACTGGAGTTCGTACCATGATTCCTCCACGGGGAGTGACATGTCGATACGTCGCATGCCTCTAGACACTATGTCATGCTTCCGAGGCACATGCAATCCAGAAGTTCTAGTGGACGGCATCAGTTCCCCAGGGCAACTGCGGGTCAGTGAAGGATACCTGTACTGGACAGAGCTCGGAAGATGGTACAATTCACCAACTTCATTGAGACGCGCAAGATTCCCGTCAGACGAGGTAACGGGGCCCAATTCTGTGCCGATGGAGACACTGCTGCATTCCGACGACAGCAGCGTTTTCTTCGGACTCGACAGCAGCAAAGAGAACATGACGTTGAAGATCACGGGCTTCGCCATCGAGGGGCATGGAGCAGAACAGAAGATATGGGCTACGCTGATGAGTGATATCCGTACGATGTTCGGGAAGATTATCAAGGTCGGCAAGAGGGGAAGTTCGAAAGAGGTGGAGGTCTTGAATGGCAGATACCAGGACGTTGGCCTTCCTGTAGGTTTGGAGTTTGTGCCAGCAGAAAAGTGATAGTTCGCCCCTGCCTTTGTTAAAGCAAGAACCATACTGTCAACCTTGTGCGGTCAACTTTTTGAAAGTTCGCGATACAAATCTCACGAGGGGTTTGGAATAGTATATCGGTGATTTGGAAATGCATTCATTGCTAAAATCAGTCGTGAGACAAGTCCACCGCGAATGAGGAAATCCAGATGCTGAACAATGCGATCTTCTAACTTACCATTCCTTGACATCGTCCCTACAGCAAGGTGGTACAACGTCTCACACCATGACGCTACCAACCTGATATGTCATTCGGCCCACATTCCACACGCAGCACCACAACACTGCCACCTTTACTCCTTCCTAATAAAATGAGCCAGTCGCGTGGTAGTTCTGCCCTTCTACTAGGTAAAACTCAGTTCCAGATCCTTCAGCCAAACTTCAAGGAGCTCGTATTCTAGCCATGGCTCTCTTACGAGGTTCCATTATGGCCTTGTTTATCTTGTTTGTCCATATGACAAGCGCAGCGCAGATATGTGGCAGTGTCGGCAGCTTCAACACGACAACGGCTGCCTTCTACATGGGTAATTTCTTCTTCAAGGCGCCGTCGACGTTTGGGCTCTGCGCAGACTTTTGCAAGAACGACTATCCGACCTGCAAGAGCTTCCGTTATAGCTACTGGAGCGACGCAGATGCGCAATACTGCGAATTCTTCTCGGATTGGCTGTGCGCTATGTCATCCCTTGTTGTCCCGTTGTCATGCTAACGCCACCCTTAGAGAGAACTTCTTCATCGCCGACAAGACCCAGCCATACTACTATTACGACATCGACTGCGCCCTGCCCAGCTACGCGGTGACGGAGACCAGCATCATCACCTCGACAACGTCCTTCGCAACATCAACGACGACACAGACTGTGCGGACAACGCAGACGCAGACGCAGACGAGTACCCAGACAAGCACAAAGTCGCTGAGCTTTACGGTGACAAGCACCAAGACTGTCCCATGGACTAGTACGGCGTTTGCGGTGCAGTCGATGACGGTGTATAGCAAGACGACCACGAAAACGACGAAGCAGCTAGTCACGACCACAAAATTGTCCATGAAAACAACTACAAAGACTGTGACAAGAGGGTGATGACGCAAGAATGAGAGGAGAATCAAGAATGGAAGCAAGCAGGGGTCGGGTAATGATTCTCCGTTATGACAAGGCGCGCCAAGAATACTGTATTGGAGCCAAAGACATGCCACAGGCCTACTCAGTGGGACGCACTGGTAGGTCGTGTTTGCGGAAAGCTCCTTTGTCAACGCTTTACTCTTCGACTTACTTTTAACGTCCAAAAAGGCCTGCGTCTAGTCAGCGTCTCATGTAACTTTGAAGTCTTGAGCCACTTGCCTCTCCCCATCCCCGAAGCCCGGTTTCCCAACTTCTCACCCAGACCTCCGTAGTCGAAGGTCGCGCTATGAAAGACACTTCGATTGTACCAGGTGGCCAGGTCACTGTATCGTGTTAGCAAACCCAATCCGTAGACCCCTTACACGAAGGCCCTCGAGGCGCGACACCCCACCATAAACAGTCCATCGAGCGTAGCAAAGAGCATCCTTCATCAAGGATGTACAAGTCTAAGAGCGGAAAGGTAGGGCCGAAGTTCACACGGGTATACTAGCGTCTGAACCGAGCGATAAGGACTGACGCGATGAATGCTGGGGGATCTGGCAGATCTTTCTGGAAAGAAAGAACACTAACGAACTGGTGATTGGAGGCCAAGAGCTGAAAGAGAAAAAGATAGAGGCACCTGGCTTAAGCATGGGGTATATCTGTATTGATGAATAACCGAAGCACTCTGCCAACGCCGATGCAGTTTGAGTACGGAGATAAAAAATCATCACTCCAAGCGACCTTTGACGCCAGATGATGCACTAGCTCATCGCTTGCCCTTCTTGAGCACCAGGCCTTTCCATCCCTTGGTATCTTTGATCCTCTTCATAGCTTTTGAGGCTGCCGGGTCCTTCATCATCTCTTCTTGGCAAGCCTTCTTGGCGGCCTCGTCTTCGTGCTCGTGCCATTCGCACCACTCCTTCTCGGTTTTCGGCCGCTCGCCCTTGGCGAGGGTTGTAGCCAGCTCGAAGAGAAATGCTTGGGGTAGCTGCGACCTCAAGGCGATCATCCTTTCGTTTTCGCGGTCGGGATTCCAGTACACGCTGTACATGTCGAGGAAGTACTTGCAGAGCGGCGAGTCCGCGGGGAGGCCCTCGTAGGCGGCGATGACGTTGCTGTGATCTGGCATGGACTGAAGAATCTCGTCGTTCTTCTGCCATGCGAGAATGACTGCGCGTCGGAGCTTCGGGATCTCGTAGCGGTGTGCGAAGATGTAAAGGGCGATGAAGCGTCGTTCGAGGAAGCCTTCCAGTCCCCTCCATTTGTACGGTCGTGCGCAGCAGGGACACAGAGTCTCCTTGGGTATCTCTGGCTTCTCGGCTCCGCTCAAGCGAGTGGGTGCTGATGGTGCGCTCTTCTCGCTCTCGGCGTCTCCGGGCACCTTCTCAGCGCCAGTCTCTGGTGTGGGTGGAACCTCTTCCGGCTTCTGTACATCTACAACAGTATCGTCGTTGTCGAGTGTGATGCCCCATGACGCGGTGTCTACATCTTCGGCCCCGTCCTTCTCCTCCGGTGTAGCCGTGCCGTTCGTGTCCCCGTTGAGATTGATCGAGTGGGTAGGCGGCTGGACCTCTTTGCCGCCCTCGATAAGATGGTGTGGAATGTAGCCGGTATAAAGCCACATCATAAACGCATCGAAAACGTCGGGATTGACATCGTCAAGCTCGAGTGCTGCACCTCCATTCTTGTACGGCGAGGACGTCTGCTGCTGCAGGACCCGGTCGAAGTACTCGGAACATCTTCTCAACAGTTCTTTGTGGCAGCTGAAGGATTCTGGGTGATCGCCTTTTCCTACCTTGACGGTGAGGATGGTCTGATCGAAGTTTCTGCGTGACTTTGTCAGCTATTGCTGGTCCCTAGCAATTGGAGCCGATTGACCTACCTGAATGTGTGTCCGAGGGTCGACATGCCTTTGGAGATCATGAATGGCATTTTCAGCAAAAAATCAGCTTCCATGCACAATTATACTGCTCCAGAAATTCCGGACGGACCCCTCTTTTTACCACCATCCTGCATGTTACCAAACGCGACGACGTGGTTTCAAGACTCGTGACAGCTGGGACTTGGCGGGGTGAAGTCCTTGGGCAGATGCTTGTGCGAAGCTCGGCAGGCGGTAGCGGAAGGCTTGTGCTAGGTCCATGATGAGGGAGATCTTCGTCGCGGTGTTTGTGAGCCCGCATATCGAGTTTCAACCAATGGTCTTGGACGTTTCATCACGTCCTTGGCGGGAGGTGGATTGCCTCAGGACGGCGCCGTGATGCTCAAGTGTTCCACGTACGCTTTCCATGACCGAGGGCACCTAGCATGTTGTTTTCAGCTCTTGTTATTGGTGGTGGAGTGGTCTCAAGGTGGTTGGGAGTGTAGGCGCGGCGGGCGGAGAGTCGGAGAAATTCCCATTCAGACTAACTGGGACGCGTAAAGCTTGGCGTTTTAGCACAACCTTCAGCGCTCAGGGCCCTTTCCGAAACGGCGTTGCGGGTCCTCGAGCTTGACGATCTACATAGGCACCAGGCTTATCCACGAGATTCGTTGCAGAAAGCCTTTTCGACACTCTTGGTGGAGAGATCTAAGTGTTTTAAGCAGGTTGGACGCTACGACTCCCAGTGCTTTAGACTAATGTATGTCTACATAGAAATGTCGACTGGAATGCTTTGTTTACTACGGGCAGCATTCAGAATTCTAGCTCCACAAGACTACTCGCAGGCAATGCCGAGCAGACCCTGACCATATCCCCGCTGCAAACGTCCTCATCTCCGACCGCTCTGGAGACCACACTCCCCTTCAACATTTTCACCTCACAGCTCCCACAAGTCCCCGTTCTGCATCCGTACTCAGGCGTGAGACCCAAACTCTCTGCAAGCTCTAGCAGCGACATGCCATCGTCCTGTTTCCAGGTGACGTCCTTCTCCGTCTTCGCGAAGCGAACCACTGCCTCCTTTGGCGTGATTTCGGAAATGTCCATGCTGACTGGCTCGACGGTGAAGGACTCGCTACGAATAGACGCTTTGGGAACTTTAGCTGCGGCTAAGAAGGTACGCATATCTTCTGTGAAGCTTGCGGGACCGCAGATGTATGCGATACACATGTGGCCGGGCAGTTCGATTGGCTTGACCTTGAGCGGATCGAGGAAAATTGGGTCGCGAAGAAGGCCCTGAACAAACGACTCCGTGGGCTTGCCTTCGAAGTCATAGTCCACTCCTAGGATGTCTAGTCCAGGTCGCGGTCGTGTGAAGAAGGTAATCCGTTGGAGACGCTCTCTGTCCTTTGGGGAATCAGGGAGCTCGCTGTTGAAGATCTCTCCAGTTGCTCCATTGCGCGCCACCCGGATCCATATGGCTGGCGCATGATGGTAGCTTGGATGGGCGAAGTGGGCTTGAAGCATGGGTAGCAACGGGGTGACGCCAATGCCAGCGGATATATACACCTGTCGACTCGGTATCTCCGCTGATCGGTCCAACACGAAGCGGCCTGCTGGTGAGCGTACTTCAAGGACCGTTCCCTCGATAGCGTACTGATGCATCCACTGTGATGCTGCCGGTCCTCTCTTCACACTGATGCGGTAGTATGGTGGTGGATTCGTTGGGTCGTGCCAACTGGATATCGACCAGCAACGTACTAATCTTGACGGCAGGCGCACCGTCAGAAATTGACCGGGAAAGTAGCTTCCCAAGGGCTCTTGATCCACGGCTTCTAAGTAGAAGGACTTGACCTCCTCGGACTCCTGAACCACCTTGTTCACACGTAATTGCCGCCAGCCTTTCCACGCATTCTTGCCCTTCAAAGCCTCATCTTCCATTTTTGCAACCTTACGAGTCAAAATTTGGCGGTTCATGTTCTGCAAGTCCGGATGACTGAGGATGTTCTCGGCCACTTCGCGAGTTGCTTGTGACGGCTTGGAGAATATGCATTGCGCAATGCTGGCGACGGGGACCTTGGGACCATCCGTGTACCGTATGATACGAGCTTTGTTGCCAGCTTGAATCTGACCGCCCTGCAGAACGCGCAGATACATGCCACAGAAGCCCGTCTCTGCCACTTCAGCAAGCCAAGTACTCGGCTGTTTGCACCGCCAGGATAGTCTGCTACAAGGCGATCGGCCACCACAGACTTGAAGCACCACGCCTCTCTTCTCATCGGCATCATCGCCAACCGCATCAAACTCCCACACATCTCCAATAAAGACATCTCTTTCATCAAGCAATTCGCCGTTGCACTTGATCGTTAGGTTTTCGCCCCAGTGGCACCAATCCCACTCCTTTCTATCCACACCCTGCTTCTGCGCCCAATAATCGTAGTGCTGAGAGAATAGTGCATACACTTGGGCATCATGTGCTGCCGATTGATGCTTGGCTATGCCGTCTTCGGTGCTGAGCTCGAGCGGTCCGTTAAGGGGGGAACGGACAATAGCAGTAAGTACTCTATGTCCGCCCATGTCCTGCCATGTCGGCGTTCCACGACTGACAGCCACCACTTCAAGCTCAGGGTCCGATTGATTTATATGGCCCACCATGATTTGCTTTCAGGTGTTGGGTGGTAGTGTCAAGGGGTAAGAAAGCTTGCGCTGACGGCAAAAGAGGCTACCTTGTTCCTTACGTAAGGTGATGGACGCTAGCAACGGGGGGCCTCATTATGAGCATCAAATCGACATACATCTTCAACATGAAGTCTGACGGTGCTCCTGGACCGTAGATTTTAGACCGATAGCTCTTCGAACTCCGCCTTGTCCGGCGAGGGGCAGGAGAAATTACTATTGTACTTCCCGGTTCTCTCGGTTCACCCCGAATGGGCTCGGATATGAAGGGGAACCTCACGAAGATGCCATGCTATATCAAATGAGTCCAGTACAAGTACAGCCATTTGATATCCGAGTCCACAGTATACAAGTTGCTGCGTAAAGTATTTACTCCATCTGGGTGTCGGTGGTGGGTTCGGTGAGGTCGGTGACGGGTCGGTGCGCATCGGAGAGGTGAGACGGTCATCTCGCCGCGCTCTCGCCGCTGACCAGTGAGTCGACGCGGAAGCACCTGTGCCGGCGAGCTCGATCGCTTCGAGTAATTCGAAAGCTCTGGATGACACTCCGGGCCGACAAAAGGTTCCAGCTGGGCGGTCTACGAACGGCACCGACGCGGCGCAAAAAATCGGCCGGGGAGCTCGTCGGAAGAAGAGTTTCGAACGCCCAGCGCTCTACCAACTCTCACAGTACGCTTTGATACCGTAGTCATGCACGTGCTGATCCTCGGCGCGTCCGGTCGCGTTGGCCAAATCGTGGTTGAGGAAGCACTCTCAAGAGGTCAGCAGCGCCTTACTCATCATTCGCTTATCGCGTCGTTTCTCAACTGCTCACTGAAACTCGCAGGCTTTTCCGTGACGGCTCTCGTCAGAAAGGCAGAAGCTCTTTCTTCTATCACCCACGACAAGCTCACACTCAGTACGGGATCGCCCGTCAATGCTGAGGATGTAGAGAAGGCCTTCACCGCCGGGCCGGACTCCACGCCCCCTGCCGCCGTCATCATATGTCTCAACAACGGGAGAACGAGCGATAACCCCTTCGCGAAACCCACGGCGCCCCCGAACCTCATGCACGACGCACATGTCAACGTCCTCTCGTCGATGAAGAAGCATGGTACTTCGAAGGTCGTTACACTGGCAGCGTTGGGTGTGGGAGACTCGTGGCCGAATCTATTCTGGATGATGAAGTTGTTCGTCAAGTACACGAATTTCGGCATCGGGTACAGGGACCATGACGCTGTAGACAAACTGGTCAAAGAAAGCGGCGTGAATTACGTACTGGCTCGACCTATTCGGCTGACTGCCGGCGATGCGAAGCCAATCCGGAGTTTTGGGAATAAAGGCGATGGTATAGGGTCGTTCGACGCAATAAGTAGGAGCAGCGTGGCCACTTTCTTGCTGGATGCGGCTGAGAAGAAGGATTGGGATGGACAAACACCAGTCATTGCGAATTGAGGTGGTGGAAGTGACGTCGGTGTGTAGCAACTCGCTTCGCCCAGAGGAAGGAGCAATGGACGGCAAGAAGAACAACGCAAATCGCCGTTTGAGTACGCCAAAACCATCGCTCTAATTAACTACTTTCGTTTGTCTCTGTCCGCGCTTCCGCCTCCCTCTGTTTCGCAAAATGCTCGACCATGGCGACTCCTCCCCGTTCGTGAAAGAATAGCCCCATATAGCCCAGTGTGGCTTCCGCCGCTTCTTTTGCCCTCTTCCACATGCCCAGCTCATACGTCTTCAGCGCTTCAGCAAGCGCACCCTGGTCTCTGGCGCCCTTGACGGCATCAGCAAGTTCTAATGCGTCTTCCATGGCGACGTTGACCCCGACGCCAGCGAACGGCGTCATTAAATGCGCTGCGTCGCCTATCAAGGTGACCCTACAGGCTGACAGTTAGCAGTCCCTTCTCGGCATACAAGTGAACGCGGACTCACTGGGGATCATGCTTCCATTGGAAGTCCGTCGGAAGCATGTAGAGCGGCCGACCCACGGTCTCCTCGTCGGCCTTCAGTACAAGATCTTTGACCTCGTATTGCCAGTCTGAGTACAAGGCATCAACAACCTGTTGTCGTGCTTCGGGTGCGGTGAAGTCGATGCCACTTTCTTTATACCAGCTCTCGGGGACGCGCGCGAAGGCATACACCTGAATGCCCGCTTCGCCGTTTGTCTGGCACATGAGGCCTTTGTTCGGACCAAGATTGAGGCACATGCCCTTGCCGACTCTTTTTGCCAATGCTGGATTGCGTTCCGATGCCGCGGTCAAGTAACACTCCAATCCTCCAACGCCCGAATAGAATGGCTTCTGCGAACTGAGTGCTGCCCGAACCTTCGACCACGCACCGTCGCCGCCCACGACCAGATCGAAACCCCCCTCTGTCCTATCAGCGAACCTCAGTCCGACTTTCCCAGTATTGTCCTTCTCCACTGATTGTAGGCTCGAGCCCCACCTTACTGTGTCTAGTGCCAGACTATCCAACAGTATTTTCCTCAACGTCTTCCTGTCAATCTCGGGTCTGTCCTCGAATTCTTTTCCGCGACCTTCGCCTCCACCGCTCTCATCCATCAAGATCTTTCCACTAGGATCGTAGATCCGTAGTGTTTCTGCCTCTCTTCGGGCATGCTTGAGAAACTCCTGATGGAGTCCAGCAGACTTCAGTGCTCTTTGACCCGATGTGGCATGTAGGTCGAGGGAGCCACCCCGTTGACGGGCAGTGGGAGACGCATCCTTGTCGAAGACGGTTACGGCTACTGAAGATTTCTGAAGGAGACGGGCGAGGGTCAATCCCGCGGGGCCGGCTATGCATGGTGAGCAGTGGAATTCATGTGCTAGCAGGGTAAGGGTCAGGCTAACCTCCTACGATAGCTACTCTCGGGAATGCCATCTTTCCGGGGATCCACCAATCTCACAGCGTGGAGAGTGTGCAGAAGCCGGGCTTTACAACTGTTGGCGTATGCAAACGGCAATCCAAGCGTTGCATGGAAGGTCCGAATCTGGACAGAACTATGGCGGTTCGTGGCTTGCAGAGTAGTCCACGCCAAGTATGCTCGTAATCACTACCTTGACTACAGAGTACTTCTAGAATATTAAAATTTGGGATCATCGGTACGGAAATGCAGGGCTGTCTTGCATGTTGACGAGTCCGCCCCTGCGCCGATCTCCCATGCGCGTCACCTCGCCGAAGGCTCCGAAGGCTCCGAGGAGTCGGCGACGGAATGGCGCAACGGTGCACAACGGCTGGCAGCGTCATCGTGAGTGGCCCTGCGCTGGCAAACCCGTTGCAAACTTTCGCTAAATGATACGGCATTGCGTTAGGGCCCAACCGTTGACAGACGCAGGAACGATAATACCACCTTGCCACCTCTGCACGTCCTCCCAACCCAACAGCCAGGTTCCCGTCTAGTTTTTTTTTTCAGATCCACATATCAAACTCCGAACCCAACATTGGGTACATGACGTATACTGGAATGTCTGTGTGACTACAGCATCACACTATGGATCCGATCGTCCTTCAGGGCCTGTGTGCCGTGCTAGGATTGGAGCAACACGGCATCAAGGCAACCGACTCCTTTATTGGTCTAGGAGGTGACTCTTTGACCGCCATTAAGCTTGTCACCTACTGTCGAGAACGGAATCTTCAGTTGTCCGCCGGCGAGCTCCTTCGTAGCAGTCGCCTCAACGAACTTGGGCGTACTGGCTTCCTTCAAGTCCCCGTCCAAGCTCTCACACCAGCTTCAAGCACTCCAGGAACACCAAACTTATCATCTGTTTGGAAAACACCATCGAAGCGACTACTCCTGACACCGCCACCCGAAGATGCTGCCCCAGCGAAGCGCATACGGCATTCGGAGTGTAATCATGGCGTCCCTGATATCGACCACACATACGGAAGAGAGAATGGTACTCTCACCGAAATGCAAACATCGCTACTACGAGATAGTGAACGGAACCCAACCGTTAATGTCATCCACTTTTGCGAGACCTGGCCTACTACGACTCTGTCAGCGGTGCGAGACGCATGGAAGACTGTCATCGAATCGGAACCTATCTTCTCGCCTTCCCAATGCTCATCAACAGCAGACCTATTCCCTTGGGAGGAGGTCACCACAACGTCACAATCCGACTACCAAAAAGAGCTCGAGCATACCAACAACTTGTCGACAACGCGGACCTGTTTCCGAGTAGTGTCGCTCGTAGAGGGCACTGCGGAGCCACTATCTACTGTGGTCTGGATTGTGCATCATGCCTTTGTCGATGGATATTCCGCGCAACTCGTGCACCAGAAAGTCCACAATACTCTCAATGGCAAACCCACCCGCCCTGGACCTTCATTCATGACCACAGCGGCCGAATATCGGAGACTGCAGCAAGATTGGAGAACCTCAGCAAGACGATATTGGAAGAGTCAATCAGAATTGGCTGCCGCTGTGAGCGACCTGAAGCTGGCAGTGGCTCCTCAAGTCGAACCCGGACACACCAGGCATGAATGCTTCACTATCCAGATGCCCCAGGAGAGGGTGCATAGCTGTGCCAAACGCCGTGGCATTACCCCCATGAGCTATTTCTGCAGTGCTTGGAGCCTCGTTATCAGCAAATTCATGAATTGCGAACAGTCATGTTTTGGCGTGGTCGTCTCCGGCCGAGACCTCCCAATAGAGGGCATCCAGGATACCATTGGTCCATTCATCAATACTTTGCCCTTCTTCAGCACGACTGCAGAAGCTACGAAGATATCAGCGGATGCTTTCGTGTCTTCCACATTCAACCGCCTTGTCGAACTGAGCAAATACTCGTATTCTCGGCCTGAGGATGGATTCCGACGGAATTTCTCGACAATACTGGCATCTCAATTCGCCATGGATCTGGACTATCCCGAGGAAGGTGTTAGACCCATAGGGAAAAGCACATTTGACATGCGGTCGGATTTTCCTCTCAGCATCCTTCTCGGTCCGCATAGGAAGGTACAAATGTGCTATCGCACCGACCACTATTCTGCGAGCCAGATAAAACTAATTGCGGAGCATTTCCAGTGTGCTATTCTGGCACTACTAAACTCGAATAACCTCCTTATCGATGTTTTGGACCAAATGATCCCTGGGGAGATCCAAGGAGATCTGATGCGACTAAGCAATTGCGATACCGAATCAACATTTGACGCATCGAAAGACCAGGATCTGGTGAATCTCTTTGAGCAAAGCGCGGACATGTATCCGGATGCTGTTGCGGTGGCCAGAGGCCCAGAACAGATGACATACCGAGATTTCGACATAGCGGCTGGCCACGTTGCTGCCAACTTACAATGGATCAAGCGTGGAGAAGCAGTATGTGTGTATGCTGATCGATCAATATACTGGCTCGTTTCCATTTTCGGGATTCTCAAAGCCGGAGGCGTATATGCTCCGCTCGACCCCTCGCTGCCATCTCAGGTACGAGATCAGAACTTCCAAAGAAGCGGTGCTCGAGCATTTGTGGCTACCAGTTATGAGGCCTGTGAGGCGGCGCCACGCGGTGCGGATAAAGTTCTTGTCATTCAAGACTGCTTGGATGAAAACTCGACCTACGGGCATCGCCAAAACCCTCGACCGGACGACCCAGCCTATGTCTGCTTCACATCAGGATCAACAGGCGTACCGAAAGCTGTGCAGTGTACACATAAGGGACTGGTAGCGTTTCAAGTCTCCGAGGAAGTGCGCCTTTTCGCTACGCATGGAACCACAATCGCTCAGATCATGTCCCCAGCCTTTGACGGCAGCATACACGAGATATTCTCCGCTCTTTGTTACGGTGCTACTCTAAGATTACCAGACAAGGATTCAGGGGATCCATTCACCCACCTGAAGGTATGCGACTCGGCGATACTGACCCCTTCCCTTGCGAAGGTGCTGGTTCCAGGCGAATATCCGAGACTGCAGAATGTCTATCTTGTTGGCGAATCCGTCCCGCAGTTTGTGTGTGACGCATGGTCATCCGCCAAGGTAGTCTATAACATGTATGGCCCTACGGAAGCTACCTGCGGTGCGACGATCAAGCGACTATACCCAGGCCGACCCGTCAGTCTAGGCCGACCTAACCCCTCCAGCCGGGTATATGTCCTGGATCATAACCATCAACTTATGCCGCCCGGTGCCGTTGGCGAGATTTACCTCGCCGGTATTCAAGTCTCTCAAGGCTACCTAGGTCAGCCTGACGAGACCGCGAAGAAGTTCTTGCTCGACTCCGTCCTTCCAGCTAGTGGCGAGCGGATGTACAAGACCGGAGATTGCGGATACTTGGACCCAGTGACGAAAGAGTTGCATTGCCTAGGACGCATCGACAGACAAGTGAAGCTGCGAGGTTTTCGTTTAGATCTAGACGACGTCGAGATCCGCATCGCTTCCACTGTCCTCAATTGCAAAGACGTGGCCGTCTTTCGCCAAGACGACCACCTCGTGGCTGCACTACGACCCGCAACACTGGACCTATCTGCCACGAGGCAACAGATTGCACAGGCATTACCACCGTACGCAGCACCGAGGCGTATCCTACTTCTGGATGACTTTCCGCTCACTCGGGCTGGCAAGCTGGACTATAAGGCACTCGCTGAAATGAAGAGTGCAATGCCGGTTCTGCCCCCTTCTCCGGTCCTGAGCGTCACCGAACATATGATAGCAAAAGCTTGGCGCGAGGTGCTGTCACTGGGCCTAGAGGTCGCCATATCGCCACGAATAGACTTCATCTCATTAGGAGGACATTCGATGCTGCAGTTGCGCCTGGTCAACAGATTATCGGACCTGTTCAGACGAGCCATTCCGCTAAAGTTAGTCATTCAACATCCCATTCTGGAGGATCTGGCTCGGATTATCGAAGAAGGCTCTGAAATTGACAACAATGCTCCTAGTGTGAGCACCCTGGAGCCGCTCGGGATTCATGGCGTGTCACCCATCGAGCAAGAATGGTTCTGGAAGTATAGGGCTGGTCTAGGCACCTCGGCTTTCAATGTCTCTTGCGTATACACTCTAGATGCAAAGGTGATCGATCGCGATCAACTTATAAGAGCTTGGGATGCCGTATTGGCAAGGCATGAAATCCTCAGGTCGAGATATTGGCTTCACAAAGAAAATGTGGTCAGGGACCTTGCAGCCGACCCTCCACGAGTTCAGTCACGCGACTCCGTTGACTTGGAGGAGTTCATCAATACGGAGTTTGACCTCGAGGCCGATGTTCCCATTCGTGTTGCCATCACACCTCAGCACATGGCTATCTGCGCTAGCCACATCATCTGCGACTACACGATGATGCAGTCCCTCTTCACTGAAGTGGTAACTATATACAATGGGGCGTCCGTGCCACTTGTATCGCGGACTTACGCAGATACCTGCTGGACGCAACCAATTTCGCCGTCGAAGGAGGCCTTTTGGCGGGACTATATTCCCTGTTCTCCGGAACCCGTCATTCGACAACTCCAACAAGACACCTACGCAGGTACATCCTTCATGTACATGTTTTCGGCGCCTCTAGCGAAGACTTTCTGCAGCTTGACTGAGCAATTCAGCCTCACGTCTCATCATCTTGGCCTAGCTCTTGTCGCATTGTCGCTAAATCCAGGATCCATATTCGAATCAGACATGGTCTTCGGCAGCCCGTACCTCAACCGGGGCGCAGACGACGAGCATACGATCGGACTCTTCCTCCAGCCTTTGCCAATTCGTGTTCCAAAAGCCGAGTCTGCGACGTCGCTTCAATCCTTCCTTCACGCGATTCGCAGCTCGAGTCAATCCGCTCTGGCTAATGCTTTACCATGGGATCAGTTGCGGCAATGCTTAAGCGAAGAGGTCAACTCTTCCTCCCTGCTTGATGTCATGGTGACATTTCACGATGAGCGAGAAGGCGGCCTATCGAAGGCGCCCCTTCCCGGTATGGAAGCGCTTGTCACCTGGGCAGAAGGCGCGAAGTTTGGAGTCATGTTCGAGTTTGCTTTGGGTACCAACGGATTGACCCTGAGAATTGAGTACAAGCAGGGTGTATTCGACAATAGGGAGGTTAGAGAGCTGGTCAGCAGTGTGGAGAGGGTACTGGAGGTGCTCGGGGAATGTCAAAGTGTCGGCGAGGTTCAAGAGAGGGTACAAAGTGGTAATGAACTGCGTGGAAGAGAAGTAAAGCGTGGGGATATGGTGAGGGCGTCGTAGACTGTCATGGTCATGCACATCTTGTACGCATTACACGGCGTTTCGGACAGCATTGGGAGAACCGGCATGGTCTTTTTCGCGCTCATGATGCTAGCCAAATATGTACAGTAGGGTCGGCTACGCAACAATCGCTTCCTCTACAATTTTATCAAACATCTACGCAACGAACTTCTCCTCCCTCCTGCCCATCGTTGCGTTACTGCCCGTGCAGCCAACCCTCGTACCCGAAATGCTGATGTCGTCATACCAGAACGTGTTCGTGTCGCCGCCATAGCTCTCCCAGCCAAAGTAGATACCGGTGATCTTGGGCTTGTACGAGCTCCTCGTCCACTGCGCAGCGTTCGGGTTGCTGGTTCCAGTCTTCACCGTAAGACCAGTGATGGCAGTGCCATCCAACCAGGTCTCGATGGTGCCATCAGTACCCAGATGGTACTCGAAGCACTTCCAGGAGCCGGTGGGCAGGGCCTTGGAGGTGGCGATGCCCTGAGGCGAGAGGTCGGGCAGCGTGGCGTCGTCAGACTCGCGGTTGTACATCATGATCTTGGACTGGCCGCCGATGCGGAGGTGCTTGTTGGAGCCTTGGGCCGAGTCGGGCATGGTGATGAAGGAGACGTGGCTGTCGGTCAGAGCCTTGGATGCCTTGCTGTTTTTCAGTTAGCATCCTCCTTCTCATACTGGTCTTTTCGAAATACTTACACCCAAGCCCGCACGTAGATGTCGCCGCTGGGGACCTTCGTCGTGCCGAAGAAGATGTGTCCACAGTAGCCGCCCGCGCCATCAACGCGCATCGAGTTCTTCCCCGAATGCGCCTGCGAGGTATCGAGCGTGACCTTTCCGCCCTGGTTGCAGTCCGCAGCGTACGTCGGCCACGCCGTCTGATCCCAACCGCTCTCGAAGCCCTCGGAGATCTGGGCGAAAGTCGATGGCAGCGCCGCAAGGGCGAGGAGTGCGAGTTGGCGGAGCATGATTCAACCTGTTCGTTTCGACGTACGACACAAAAATCGCTCAGGTACGGGCTGGTGCAGGGTATTTATGCCGGCACAGATCTCGCCAGATGGACGCGTAGCCGTGGAAGCGCCCTGCAATTACATCTTGCACGCATCTCCGTTGCCACAATGGAAATATCTTGTATACGTGGTGCGCTAGAGGGGTCACGATGTCGTTTGCCGCCTGTTTATCCTGGAACCCGGCCCATGTTGCCAGATGGTGTTATATTAAGGCTAATCGGCCGTTTCGAAACCTGGGGTTTTGTGGGGCAGAGAATACGAGGGGAGAGGTCTGGTTGGATGGTGAGGAAAGGGGACGCGAATGGGAGGAAGTGTGGTGCGATGCTGGAAAGGTTGATGGAGGTGTAAAGAGATGCAGGAGACGGGTGGTGATGGGTGAGGCGCTAGTGAAGGGGAAGCTTTCTTCGACCTGGTATAAGAAATTACAAGCATTCTAGAAGCCGTTGAGAAGCCGCGCATGCAGCGGTCATCAAATGAAGAGCTGCGACCGGTCCTGCGAATAGATTGATGTCGTTGGATCACCCGGGGTGTATTCGATACTAATGGGTGGAGTATCTTCCAGGCGGCATCGGGTCGGGCGCTGAACGTTTCGCAAGGCTGTATACTCGAAGTTTGCGCTCCGAAATAGATCAGGAACGGATCGAAGCCACTGCGGCAGGTACAGCCACCATTATGCATAGAAGTAGAGTGGTGTATCTCGAACGCAATATATCTCAGATTTGAGCATCCAGAAGGCGTGGCCTTGGGTACGCATCCCGTGATGCGAAGTACGCACCTGCTGCCACACCCAAAGATCAGACGACTAAGCGACTTCCTAGATATTTCATGACGCGCTAACCCTCACCTTCCCGTGAACTAGAGCTCCGTATTCACGGCGTCCGTTTCACGCATGTTATCCTCATCGACGGATGGTGTATCCAAGTTTCCTCATCCCACTTCCACTCCTTCCTATCCTCGTTCTCAAGCTTCAGCTCCCAACCGCTGACCAGCTCAGCAACCATCGCCTTGATGAGAACATCCGCGACATATTTCCCCAGACACTGTCGAGGGCCGAAGCCAAACCGCCAGTAGCAGTACCGTAGCTCCTTAGCGCGCTCTTTCCCGCCTTCTTGCCATCGTTCGGGACGAAATGTCGTATTATCTGGGCCCCAGATAGGATTTCGTACGTTAAGCGCGTATGCGTCAACGATGAAATTGGTTCCGGCAGGCACGATGTAGTCTCCCAGTTGGCGGGAGGTGGGACACGATTGTGGCACAGAGAAGGCGGCGAGCGGTCGGAGACGGGACGCCTCGAGGAGGATAGACTGGAGGTACGTGTGTGTTGACTGAAGGTAGGCATCTGCTCCTGAGCTTGCGGTCTCGCTTTGGATCTCCAGGCGCAGCTTTGCTTGGATCTTTGGGTGAGATGCGAGGAACACCAGAGGCCAGGACATACCGCCCATCGTCACGTCGAGGTTGGCGAAGAGCATCTCGTCGAGGGTTTGGAATAGTTGCTCTTGCGTGATGGTGTGGTTTTCGTTCATGTGCTTGTACATGGCAACGATGGGTGCTGGTGTCTCTCCAGTTTTTGCAGTTCTTGACAGCGCTGCATCGTGGGCTTCGTCATTCCATTGCTTCCAGGTCTTCTGGAACGTCTGCATCTCGCGATTCGCCGCCAGTGGAAGGTACTGAGCATGACGAAAGCGCGTGATGCCACCTTGAATTATTCCCCTAAAGATGGCTTCACGAGGTGGCACTATGGCGATGAGCCGCGCTTCGAGCTCTGGGGATAGCTTGCCGTAGATGACTTCGGCTACGGCCAGGAACGGGAAGAGCTTCAGATCACCTATGGGATCCAATTGACCCGACAAAGAATCTTCTTTCGAAGACAAGACAGACGCCACATGCTTCTCCGCCCGCGACCTGAAGTTGGAGACATACGTCATGCTCGCTGGACGCAGGAACGCTGGCTCTGTGACTTTGCGAAGGGACTTCCACTCTTGGCCGTTGATCAAGCCCACACAGTCACCTAGAAGCAGATGGAACATGTGACCACTGTCATTGTTGACGGCTTTGGAGTGCGTGTGTGAATCACGGAATACTGCCTCGATATCAGAAGGCTCGGTGAGTACGCTATCGTTCTATTCAGTCTCGAGCTCGAAGGCAGGCTGGACCAACTTACACCTCCCCTGAATACCCAGACCATATTCGGTACCTTGGGCCGTACTGCGAAGCCCATTTGATGCTGTTTTGCCTCCCGTTGAGAAACTTTTCGACATTCCCTTGGCCGTTCGGAAAGACGAATGGTAGTGTTGGCAGAGCTTTCTTGTTCTCTACATCCTTAATCGGGTATCTTTGCCTCAGATAGACCTAATATACATCATCAGCGTCTTTTTCGCGTCTTGGCTCTCCTTGACCAAAAGACTTACATTGCTGAGGAAAGTAAGGAAGTTGCGCCACAGAAAGAGCACCGCCACAGCACCAGCCACATATGGCCAGTACAGCGAATATGGCTCAAACCACGAAGGATTCGATATCATGGCTCACGAAGATGGAGAGAGGACTTCCACTAAGCTCGATGGTGCAGGCGTTGCTGCTTGATGACGTTCGGCACGACGCTCGGCGCGCTCGGTGAGGTACCGTTTTACGGAAGGTCCGTGCCGACAGCCTGTAAATCCTTCACCCCATTTGCCACGGCCAAGTATCTGCCAATCTCATGAAGCTGACGGGCGCACCAGCTACCGGGTCAGAGAGATTGAATTCCAGGCACATGCTCTTCGCATGAGAATGCAGTGAGACATCGCTGACGCCGCGTAGCTGCTGACCGCTTGACTCCATCTACCAGGTCGAAAGGGAGACATTTCCGCAGCGGCCCATCCAGCTGCGAGATAAATGACCCACGTGGAGACAGCTGCCAAATTCTGACGGAAGCACCGATCGTTCGACAACTGGCAGGTCGGTCTTCCCTGCGGCCTGCACGAGCCGTTGACGTGATGAGGCATGGAAAAAAATGCGCGTGATAAGGCAAGGAAACTCGCTTCGGCTTCCCCCAGCGACACCCGTTTTTGGAACGGCCCCGGGACCCTAGGGTCCGTGTCCCAGGGCCGTTGTGATTTAGGATCAATTAGCCTTGGGCCGCATATTGTACGATCCGACATTATCAACGAGCGTTTCCATGCTTCCTGGTCCGTGGCACCGCGATAGCACAAGGCTCTGCTTCAGCTACACGCTAGCCCGGCCGCAGACATGCACCAGAGCCAGCTCACAGCCTCTATCGAATTCAGGGGGCGGCTGGAGATGGCGACGAATCTTGGGCTACCGTACGTGAAGATGATAACGGGATTCCCTCCGACGCGTTCACATCATCCGAAGAACTTGCATTCTGCTTGCTGTCCCACGCGCCTGCTGCCCTTGAAACTCGAAACGATCGTCCTGGGATCACCTGTTCATCACGCGGATAGAACGTTTCGAAATGCTCTTCCTAGCAGTTGCGCTGTTCGGCGCTGCGATCGTCACGGCAACTCCGCTGGTTAGTCCGAGATACATCCACGCCACAAACGACCTTCGGGATGCGAAGCATCTGCTCTCGGTTCGCGAGACCAACCGCCACCACTACGGAGGACTTCCAGCATGCTCTTTCCGCGGTCCAGAGCCGTGCGCGTGTCCCAAAAACACTATTTTCCAGAACAGCACAACTACCGTGACAGTTGGCGCAAATGCTAAAGATGTAGCTGCCATCCTCGACACTTGTGGGTAGCACCCCGCTTCTTGATCTGCGGTGGCGTATCTAGTGTTCGCATGCAGGCACTGATCTATCGTAGTCTTCAACGTCGCACAATGGGCGGGCACCGCGCCGGTCAACACGACGGGCAAGGACAATGAGGTTGGCGCCACCAGGACAATGCCACTCGGGCCACTGTTCTTTGTAGAGGAGATTTTGGCTTCGTGGAGGACCGAGAACGGGTCCTTTGAGCTTGGGCACGGGTTGAAAAATGGTATGTTGCTCTATACTCCTCGTGTATACTCGGCTAACCACAACGGTAGCTCCTGTCGTCTGGCACAAAGACAACGGCACGACACTCTACTTCACCGGCTACTGGGACGATTGCAAAGTCAGCTACAAGAGCGAAACTGAGACTGAAATCTTGTGGCATGCGCATGGCTGCATGACGCCTCCTGCGGGTTTCGACTCGTTCCAGAAGTTCGCCATCTCGACAGCCGAGCAGATACTGGAGGAGAGGAACCAGACCGTTGGTGCGTCGTCAGACCCAGTGACGGTGGTCTACCCGCCAGAGTTCGCCGGTGTGCCATGTTGTTGAGCGCTGTCTGTTCCTTTCCTTGTTCGAATTGCATAGGCCGGTTTTTCATCGCATGTTCGCATCATGTTGAATTGTAGGAAATGTTTGAGACTCAAGAATGCTTTTTGCATCATGTCTATGTATCATACAGTACACGATTAAAGTTCCTCCGCGACATGATCGCCCTAATACAAGCTTTCGTGGCTTAAGCCTATTCAGCCCAACCGTTACAACGGCGCGCGCTTGTGAAACCAATTTCTCCACGTCGTGATACCAGGTCACCTCTGCTTGAGAACATGTAACAGACCTCTCACCCTCCTCTGCACATCCTCTAAGAGCGTCACATGTGTTCTGCTCTGCCCTCCCAGCCCACCATGCCTCTGCACCATATCCTTGACCCTCTTCGCAACGTCATACGTTCGCATCAGCTCCTTGCAAACAATCTGCGCCTGGAGCTTGTGTTGCGACTCCAGATCCACCTGGAATGTCCCCAATAGCAGCGCAGGTCCAGGCATCTCATTGAACAGCGACTTCGCACCCGTGCTATGCACACACTGCTCAAACAGCGTCATACATTGCGACAGGCAGATAATGGCGAATAGAATCATCGATAAGCGCGAGCTATCCCCAGGACTCCGTCGCACGCTCTCCTGAATACTCTTCAACAGCGTTGAGTTCGCGCTCAACACCTCGTCAAGAGGCAATGGTGAGCGGGTGAGTTTCGCGTTCAGATCTGACAGCTGTGTCGTCCACTCTACAATGTCAATTGCGCCACATCCCGCTGCCGTGTAACCTGTGCCAACCAGGTCGCCGGGCGAGGCAACTGATGAAGATGCGGCGGAGATCTCCTGGCCTGGTACACCCAAATCCAACTCGAGGGCTGAATCTTCGGGTGTCAGCAGATTGAGCTCGGGTAGTTCGGGATTCGTGCAGTCGGCTTCCACGTGGGGCTGCGGCGAAGGCGGCGTGGTGGTGTTTCCCGCAAAATCGAGACCAGAAGCCAGGTCACTGGAAATTTGAAAGTCTGGAAAGTTGCTGTTGAGGTCGAGATCGAGGTCGTTCCGTAGTTGCGACCAGTTGTCTTCTGGAGCTGGCGATAGTAAAGGACTCCATTGGCCGGAGTCATGGCGGTCTCGTCGGCTTTCATTGTGGTCGGACCAGGTGGTGCTTCTTGAATCCTGGCGAAAGTCGCGTTTCTTGTGTCTTCTGTCACCCTGGACGCGCCCCATATTCGATATTGAGTATCGACATGTTCGTCCTCCATGTCTACATCTGTTGCAGCCCGTTCGCTCGCCAGAACAGCGCACCTCGTATTCAGTCAGTGACGATCTTTTCCCCGATGTAACAAGTATTCACCTTAGCAGCATGGCAATTGTCGCACGCGCTTCTGAGCTTCCGCACGCCTGTACTTGTAGGGCTCTCCATCAGATTAGATTTCCGATGTATGTACGCTCAGGTCGCTTGAGGGCAGGCAAGAGCAAAGAATTCTCCTAGAGCCGATGGCGTTGTGTTGGTTGTGGAGAATGATGTAACTTTTCTCAGTTGGACTCGACGATCCACCAAGCTCAGACCACAGCAAGCAGCCAGCCGTTAACGGTGTGGGAAGGACCGGCTGGGGAAGCGAAGATTGGGCCAGCTTAGCATATCATTTTCCTTTTTTGGTGTGCATGGCCGTTCCTAGGGCACGTTGAGGGTGAGCTCGAGCATTTCTCTGCACAGACGCGTGGCACGACCCTTGGACTGCACAGCCTACAATTTGCCTTGCAGTCCACCCTAGCTGTCTGTCAATTTACACGTCGCAACGCTACCATCCGACCACCGCACAACCTCAGCTACCCGGCTCGCAGCTGAACAGCATGAAAGCCTAATGGTACCGTGGTAGAGAAACACGACCAATACCTCGACATGCAGCGGCTAGGAACCTAAAACCGACAACCACCGCGTTGGCGCCACTGCGGATGTACAGTCGTGCGTGGATGGTCGAAATGATAGTCCCCGAGATTATATTA
This sequence comes from Pseudomonodictys pantanalensis, assembly GCA_019022785.1. NCBI lineage: Eukaryota > Fungi > Ascomycota > Dothideomycetes > Pleosporales > Parabambusicolaceae > Pseudomonodictys > Pseudomonodictys pantanalensis. The sequence continues at coordinate 76,901 of JAFHBV010000114.1, forward strand.
CTTTGCAGTAGCCCTGCAGGGCCTTGAACCATGGCGCAGGGGTGCGGGTAACATCCTGGCTGTCCTAAAGAGTCCATTGCCACGAGCAGTGGACCCTTCTTATTACCCGGTAAAGTGAAAGATCAGCGTTGAATTTCATATCCTTTGATGCTTCGAGAAGGATTTGGAAAATCGCGACTTCCCCAGCTCCTCGACTTCGCTCGTATCCGGGCTGTATTCGCGATAGTCTGGCGGCTAGAGCTGCAGGCATCCCCACGTCCTTCGACAAGGTTTCTGTAACATGAGCGTAGATTAACGGCACAGGGACCGTTCATCGAGCTGAGCATTTCCCGACAAGGCCTGTGGAGACAAGGCGACTAGCTGAGCGACTTTACCCAATAAGCGCGAGCGGCGGGACAAGTCTCTTTCGCGACCAACGAACGGCCCAGTGGCATGTTCCGGTCAGCCACGCAGCTTGTGAACGAACCATCCCGGATACTTGTCATTCCAAAAACAGTAGCTGAGTGTGAGCCCTTGCAGGCGCATCGCGCACGTCGATAGGGATTGAATGGCCCGTCTTTCGGCCCCCGGTGAGCTTGGCCACGCTTGCTAGGCATGCCCATCATGTCGATGGATTTGATAAGGGTGAGGTTGGGATGCCGAGGAAGGACCCGCTGTGCTGACTGCGGAATCCTCTTCTTTGGCCCCGAGCCCGCTCCTCGGACCTTCAACTCACGGTCTCTTTCCTTCCCGCACGTTCGTTCGTAGTGTGGAACACGTTCTGAGTTCAAGTTGCTTGCCTGCTTCTCATCGGGTAGCCTCGTCGTCTCTGACGCTTCGTTGCAGTCATGGGTCATGAAATCACGTTGAATGCGGATAACCATACCGCCATCAGCCTCATCAGCGTCGTCTCTGTATTTCTTTTCCTCGCGTTTTTGGCTGTTCTGCTGAGAATCCCCGCGCGGCGGCATACCAACTCCAAGTTCAACCTCTCCGACTATGCCATCTGCCTCGCGCTCTTCTTTTTGTGTGGGCTGGCGATCAGCGAGTATGTCTGTAAGTATTGCCGGGAGCTTGCCTTCGTGATGAATATCGTTGACCAATTGTTAGCATGCATAATTGGCGGCATCGGCAAGCCCATGAAGGAAATGGGCAAATCCCGAAAGTACATCAACATAACTATCGAGTCCACCAAGTTCGGCTGGCTCGCCTGGGCCGCCGCAAACACATGTGTCCGCATCTCCATGCTCTCTATGCTTAACACTATCTTTTGGTCGAGCGACTTTACGCGCCGCGGGACCTACGTACTAGGTGTAGCCAACCTGTGCTACTTCACCGGAGTGTTAATTGAGTTCGCTGTCATCTGCCGCCCGTTCAACTTTTACTGGCGCACCGGCATACCAGGCAAGTGCGGCGACATTCAGATGGGCATCCTTGTCTGCGCTATTTTCAACTTGATCCTTGACTTCTTGCTCATCATGCTGCCGATGCCAGCGCTGTGGAAGCTGCAGATGCCGTTGAAGAAGAAACTCGGTGTGATGTGCGTGTTCGGAATTGGTGCTTTGTAAGTCCAATCGCATGTATCGAACGAGTGGCCATGCTGACCCCATATCAGGATCTGCGCTATCACCGTCCTGCGCATCTTCACCGTACGCGAATTCGCCAAGCCCAGCTCCAAGAAGACGTGGTCCACATCCATCTACCACGATGCAGTCCTCACCAGCATCGAACCCTCTCTCGGCATAATCAACGCCTGCGTGCCCCTCTTCCCAGCCGTATATCGTGCCTTCGCCGGCACAAAATTCGGCCAAAAGACCGTGTCCTTTCTGTCCAGCGTCACCGGACGATCCGGCTCCCAGACTTCTTCGCAGCCACAGACCGCGACCTACCACAGTGGAAATTTTACGCCAAACTTCTGGAGGGGTGGCAGGAAGAACGATTCCGAGAACCAGAACAGCAGTGAGAAGGCGCGGACGAGCCTGGGGTCGAAGGGGAGTAGCCAGGATAGCTTGCGGAAGAAGAGCGGGACCACCAGTGTGCATTCCATGCATGACATGGACACAGATCTGGCGGGCATGGATCTGAGAGGAATGATGCTGGAGTCTCCGCCGGATAGTGTCATGCGCGGTCAGAGGTAGACTCTTGCAGCAATTTCTTTTGTTCGGTAAAAACCTTTTCCTTGGGTATCTGGAGCCGATTAGGATAGGCAGCCTAGGATGGCTTTGGGATTTCTCCGTGAAAGTTGGCGCTTATGGCGCCGGATCCACAGAGCTTGGTGGCGATTCGGCGTACAACATTGGCCAGGTGCGGTCAAGCATCTATTTCTTTTCATAGGAAACGTGACGAACAAGTAGCGCATTGGGAATGATACCTCGACTTGAACTCAATGATCCGATGAGTGTTCGAGAGCGTGCTGAGATCCTGTTAGCTATTCTGGAGCTTAGAACTTTTTGAAGGACACGCAGATGCTTACCCGGCTTACCTGTTGAACATCGCTCTGAGGGCGGACGACTGGCAGTTTCGCGGCATCATAGTCACCATCGTTCCACAACCCTCTACGTCCATTGGAGGGTACAGAGCCCTAACTCGCACAGGTGGTACCCCTGATTGACTCATGGACCGTTGAAAGAACCCTAGCTCAAGATGTTCCGCCCGGGAAGAACGATCGCGGCAGTGACAACAGAATATGCGGGACAAATAGAAAAGGCAATCGGCCAAAAAAAACATGATACTCAATTGTGAGTAGAGCGATGCCGCTTCAAAAGCCCAGAAACCCAAACGCTAAAGGGCCTGTGTGGCCATGCAGATACCGTCCCAAGCTTGTGTCTATGAACCCAATGCCACAATTTTGTAGTACAGAGTTCCTAATAATCATAAGAATCCAACAAAGCGCCGAAGCTGTGAAGTCATTTCAGTGTAGTGTATCCATCTTTCTTCAACCTGGGTATCGCCGTACACTTCCAGTCAGGGTATCGCTAACACTATCGTGCGTGCGCACTTGTGCTCCAAGCATACTCGCTCGGCGCCGTAGTCTCGCTTCCGCGCCGCTTACTGTCTAAACTCTCGCGGTCTGTCTTCGTTCCAGTGACACTGATATCACCCGTATCCTTTGTATGCGTGTCCCTTGTAGTCAAGCGCCGCTCATCGTCCTCGGCCGGCTGGGCACCGGCACCAGCCAGATCTTTCCTTGACTCCCCTTCTTCCTCCAGCTGCGTAAACTGCGAGTCCTCCAGCGCATCGCGTTTATTGACCTTCCGCGTTCGCTTCTTTGATATCGTTTCGAGACCGTCCATACGATGCGAGTCGGAGGTGGTCGCGGAATGGTTGGTATGGAACACGGAATCGAGAACGTGCATGAGCAGCGGCCGGAGGGTGGGTAAGCAGCCAGAAATGATGCCGATCGACGGCTCGACGCTCGACCAGATGAAGACATCGCTCTTTGCCCAGCTGATATCGGTAGTGCGCGTCAGATGGACGATAGTGATAATTCGGTATAGGGAGGCGAAGCACACGAAACTGCCTAGGAGAAACATGAATAGCACGGCAATCTTCTGCGTTAGCTCCATCTGCAGCTTTAGCACGTTCTGCACCGGAACCGATAAGATACAGAGGTCGCCGAAGAGGTTGATGATGCCGACGCCCAAGTAGAACTAGAAACAGTTAGCTTTGGGGAGGATGGTCGTGCTGGAGCTTACCTTGGCTTCATTGACCTGCACGACGCCTTTGGCCCCATACCACTGGTTCCAGTAGTAGTCCAATGGCTTGGTGTAGAGAGGTAGCACGATATGGTTGGTGATCAAATATCCCGTCGTCAAGAACACGCACCACCATCCTAGCCATGTCATGCCAAAGATGCGACGATACAGCGCAATGATGGAGTATCTACAAGTACAAGTCAGCAGCACCTTGATTTGAGGGAAGAAGACTGACTTGATAATGCAAACCGACCAAGCGTAGATAAATACGTAGGCAAAGGTGATCTACAGCCATCAACACACACGCACAAACTGGGATACAGTCTACTCACAATCGTAATTTGTCGCATTTGATAAGCATTCAAGATGTATATATGCTTTCCGAGACCAAAGAAGCCGCCTAGCGTAGGATTAGCGTCTTGACATCGTGAGTTTGGGATTTGGCGCCTTACCCGCGATGCAGCAAGCCAGGTTGCCTGCATTGAGGGTCTGGGAAAATCAGCCATACGAAAAAAAAACATCCGCGGAGCAATTCTACCAGCCCTAGGTTCATCAGATGGTCGTCTAGTCCCAACGGAGCTCGCTGGAACTTCAGCCGCGTGAGTAGACGCAAGCCCACGAACACCGCGGAGAGAACGAAGAGGACGATGCCGATGGCATTGTTCGACGCGGTTCGCGACTCATAAAGGTCCAAGCCGGGTGGCGGGTTCGAAAAGTAGTCAACCATACTCACTCTTCAGCTCCAGGGTCGCTGTGGGGAGCTGCTCAAGACATGAGCGCAGTGACAGTGCAGTCATGGACGACAGACGACAGAAATCGTTGACAGAACCATACTTGTCGACGCTCCCCGCCCAATAGCCGACACCGCCCGACGAACTGACCACAACGGGTAATGTGCGGCGGCCGTCCTGGCGGCCTATTTCTCCATTCACTTTCCTTGCTGCTCGGAGCTCATGGCGGTCAAAGGGCGGTCTCAAAAAGTCGGGAATGGGAATTTAAGCGAAGATGCAGCAGGGCAATCCACGACAATGGATATGGCCGAGACAATTGTGGTTTAGTCGTCGGAAGAAAAAGCACCGTGACTCGCACATCTCCTAGCCACTTCCGTTCAACGCTGCATTAACGCGGAAGCTAACGGTCCTCTCCGCGAGTAGCGAAGGGAGCCAAGTCGAGGTGTGGTGATCCACCAGGAGGCGTGCTCCCCCGCCCCCTCCCTTTTCTTTTGTGCTCTCCCTTTCGTGCGACATACTCGACAACTCAGATACTCCATACGCCGCCGTTTTGCTGGTTTGAGATAACAAATATGCCTCCAAGCACGCCCAAATTCAAAGCGGCGGCGGCGCACGCAGCGCCCGTATTCATGGACAAGAAGGCGACGATCAAAAAGGTCATCCAATTGATCGAGCAAGCAGCACAAGAAGATATCAAATTGCTGGTCTTTCCTGAGACATTTGTGCCTGGGTATCCCGTGGGTTGCTCCCTGCACTTGCAGAAGGCAATGAATTGTTCCGATGCTGACCGTTACCACAGTACTGGATCGAATGCTACCCTCCGCTAAAACAGGTCGGTGCGCTAGCCAAATACGCCGAGGAGAGCGTCGTGGTGGAGCCCAATGGCGAAGATATGAGTGGTCTTCAGGACGCCTGTCGAAGGACGGGCGTTGCTGTCAATCTCGGTGTCTCGGAGCGTGTTGCGGGTGGTCACACGCTCTTCAACTCGCAGATCATCATCGACAGTGACGGGGCTGTTCTTGGAGTGCACCGCAAACTTCAGCCGACGTATGTAGAGCGACTTGTCTGGGCTCAGGGCAACGGCAGCACTTTGCGCAACTGGCCGCTTTCTCTGGGCTGGAACCTGGGAGGCCTGGCATGCTGGGAGCATACGATGAATGGTGCTAGGCAGGCATTGCTTATGCAAAACCAACACATTCACGCTGGTGCATGGCCAGCATTATCCACAATGGCCGGGTTCGAAGCGGTTGCTGACGCGCAGATCGAAGCCCTGATGAAGACACATGCCCTCACGGCTCAAGTGTTCGTCATCACAGCCTCAAACTATGTCGATGACACCTGTTTGAAGTGGATGGAGGAGAACCTCGGCAAGCAAGAGTTTGTGAAGGAAGGCGGTGGCTGGTCCTCGATCCTGCACCCTTTTTGCGCATTCATCGCAGGCCCGCACACCGGAGCGGAAGAGAAGCTCGTGTCAGGCGAGATTGATTTCTCGTCCATGGGTGCCGTCAAGGTATGGATTGATGCTGCTGGACACTATCAACGACCGGAAATCCTCCAGTTTGCATTCGACAAGCGGCCACTTTGGGCAGACGAAAAGACAGACCGTTTCAGGCGTGGCCTGGAGATGAAGAGCCCCAAGGAAGATGCGGATAGCGATGCGCAGTAGAAGGAAGTGGTACCAACCTGTCGATGATGTGTCCATGCGCCGTAATGAGATTTCGAATTATATGAAATGCGTAGCCTTGATGGGTATAATGGAGAATGCAATGCCAACGAAAATTCGGGATATGCCAATACTCATCCATTTGGTCAGACATCCAGCTCACTGAGATCATCGAAGGCATTCTCGGGTATCGACATGGCATCAGCAGAGCCATTCAGCAGCAAAGACAATTGCTGCGTGGTCTTCTTCTGGGACCTCCATCTTTTGACGCGCTCTTCTTCTATGGCTCTTGTGGTGTCGCTCCAAGCAAGCGGGTTAAGCGGTATTTTTGGTAGCGAACTCGACCGCATTGGAATGGCTGCAGTGCCTATGCCAAGGAAATTGCTTTTCCATTCACCGTAAAGCTTGTCAAGCGCCTTTAGCTCTACTTCGATCTTCACGCGGTCCTTCGCGATAGCGTGCAGGTAACCCAGCTCCGCGGGACCCGTAGCTGCTTCTCGGCGCAAGAGACCGAGGACTTTGATGGCAGAGTTCTCGGCATCTTCAAGGCCCAGAAAAGCATCGGATGCCATATCGTATCGCGACTTGCCCCACAAAGGTGGTAAGAGATTCAAGGCCCAGTTGAGCTGACGATCCAGGCGTTCATTTAGGTCGAGGGTTGAGCGAAGCCGAAGACGGCGCACTTCTCTCAAGCAATCCTCATTATGTGTATAAGTGTAGGGATCAACTTGGTGCTAGATTCACTCATTAGGTCCGCATACCAGTACGCCGGCCGCGTCGAGCGCTCACCTTTTCCAGAGTGGTCCTTAGCAAAGCCTCAGTCTTAAGGAATCGCGACAGCATATCCCTCCATTTAATCCTAACCTGCCTACATTTCAAGTCGACCAACATCCCATGCTTCAATTGGGCCGTGTCGAAAACAGGCTCAAGCACGGCATGATCTAGCTTCATACACCAGGTCAACTCACCGAATGGGTCGTTATCTCCACGAAGCTCCAGAGTGCGGAAACGCTCCTGCCACAGCAGCAGGTGATGGCTCTGAATTAACTGAGCTGGGGATCGATATATCGCGGCATCAGCGCCTTGGCGGCGAAGCTCGTCGAACCAGCGATCCTCGATGCGGAAAACTGCATGCGTGCCACTCCATTTCGGCCCTCCCCTTGTATCTGTGCCTCCCTCGAGCCGTTCAAATCGTGCACGTACCAAGTGTACCTTTTCGTACACAGACTCTTCTAAACTGCTTAAAGGCGGATGCAACTTGCCCCCGAGAGAGCCAATCAATTCCACCCTTTTTATGTATTCGTAGAGGACCGGTCCGTCGATAGCATTTCGAAAGCCACGGCACACGAGCCTCCAGGTGAGAATATAGTCAATCGGAACGAAATTGACGATGCTGAAGAGGATCTCGGCGGGGAGGCAGGGAAGGCACGGTCGAGCAGGGTCCTGCTGGGTGGAGCCTATCGAGCTCACGAGGGCCGCGATGTCGTCCGAATCGAAGCCAAGCTTGACGTGCTTGTACAGATACGAGGGTAGTCCGGAATCTGCATCGTTATCGAAGTGATGAGCGTTTCTCTTCAGACGAGCGAGGTCCATTGGGCCAGAGTAGTGACGATGGGAGTGGAGACCGTCCCGAGAGCCGTTGGCGGGGAAGGACCCTGAAGCTTTGGCCAAGTCTTGGCACAACGCACTCTCACTTTCGTTGAGCGAGTTCGCTGTCATCTTCAGCAGTAGCTGCACGTCTTTATCTTTCCCTAACCATGCATACGATGAATTTACGTTATGCAACAGCGAGCCTCTTTCGGACGCCTCGTCCTCACCCCAAAAATGTCCTTGGAAGAAAGTTGAGATTTCCTCGTCTGTCCAAAACTTCCTAAAGGTTGAGGATTCATCAGCTTCCTGGAATTCACTATACATGGACAATACGGCTTCAATGGTACCCATCTTATACTGGCAGTTGTACCTTGCGTTTCTTAAGTGAGCGATGGGCCCCTGGCCAGGTACATCGTTCCTGAACGTTGAATGCGCTCCAGCCCACCCATCCGCCCGAGCCAGCGGGTTGCTATAGGTATTTGCCCCAAAATACGAAAGGAATAAGCCGTGGAAGCGAAGAAGTACCAGTTTCCATCTCGCTGACACCTAATTCGGAGCCGCGGGAAGGTCCTGGATTTACAGTGGACGACAACTTCATACCTTAGCAGTGTACCAGTGTTCTAAACACAATATGGTACGTCTAGCTATACCGGAGTTAAGCATCCGTCAAAGGACCCCTACGTACCGACACTGCGCTACCGAGCATCCGCGAAGACGCGTGTTGAAAAGCCAACCATTCTCGTAGCGTTACCCCTCCCGCTCGTCGGGTATGCTCGGCACGAGGATATGGCTCCCCAAATCCACCTCCGACCTATCTCGACCTGGTTAGCAACATCTGTAGCAGACTGTGGGGTGCATAAGATTCCACGCTTCTGTTCCAGGCGAGTCAGTCAGTCTACGGAAATGCACAACCGCCAACTCAGTTCTGTAGGTTCTGGCGTCGCACTCTTCGGAATCGGTCCCGATATGGAGGACTATATCATTAAAAGGTCTCCATCTTGAGACGCTTCTTCCCCCCATTCATTTACAGCCTTTTCCTTCCTCACAAATTCTAACATACTATGGCGCCCGCTACTCGTCGTCCTGTCCGCGTTGCCGGCGCCTCCGGTGGATTCTCCGACCGTGTTCGCGCCATCGCGTCCCTGGCGAACGAGGAGGTCGATGTCATCGTTGGTGACTGGCTGTCGGAGCTCACCATGACAATGCATGGCGCCGGGAAAGTCAGGAACATGGACCAGATGCAGGCAGCGGGTACCTTTGAGGAGAAGCTCCAGCATGCCATGTTTGCGGAAAACTTCCTCGACTGCTTCCTTCCGGCAGTCCCAGACCTTGCAGAGAAGGGGATCAAGCTTGCAGTGAACGCTGGTGCATCCGACACCGAACTACTAGCACAGCTTGTTGACAAGAAAGTCAAAGAGATGGGCTACAGCATGAAGGTTGCCTGGATCGAGGGTGACGACGTTACCGGCATTGTCAAAGGCATGATGAACAAGGGCGAGGGTTTCCGGAGTCTGATGCACAACAAGTCAGTGGAAGAGTGGGGGCTGGAGCCTGTCTGCGCTCAGTGCTATCTCGGTGGCATGGGCATCGCGAAAGCGTTCACAGAGGGTGCTGATATTGTCATTGCCGGGCGTGTGTCTGATGCATCGCCAATCATTGGTGCCGCTGCGTATGTAACCTCGCACTCACCTGCGATAATTACTAATATTGCTACAGATGGTGGCATGAATGGACAAATGACATGTTTGATGAGCTCGCTGGCTCGCTCATCCTCGGACATCTACTCGAATGCTCTGCGTATGTGACTGGTGGCTACTGCTCCGACTTCCGTTCGATGCTCGCCGCTGGAAAGCACATCAACCTGGGCTTCCCCATCTGCGCAATCGACCACAAGGGCGAGGGCATCATGTACAAGGAGAAGAATACAGGCGGTCAGATGACCGTATCGTCTGTGACGTCGCAGTTGCTCTACGAGATCCAAGGACCGCAGTACTACAACTGTGATGTCACTGCCAACATAGAAAATGTAAGAATTGAGCAAGTTGGCGAGAATCAGGTCAAGGTTACGGGCGTCAAAGGTCTCCCCCCACCACCGACAACGAAGGTTGGTCTCACGGGCTTCGCTGGATGGCAAGCCGAGTACCATGTTTACCTGTGCGGCCTACACATCGAAGAGAAGTGCAAGTGGACAGAAGAGCAGATCAAGTACGAACTCGGGCCGGATCTCCTCAAGAAGTTCACCACCCTCAAGTTTATGCAAAACGGCACATCTCCCATCGACGCGCGCAACCAAGACGTGGCCACAGTCGACTTCCGCATCTTCGCCCAGTCGAAAGATCGCGAGCTTCTCAACATGCGCAACCCGAAAGGCTTCTTCCGTATCTCCATGGTCACGTTCTTGATGTCCTGCCCGGGTGCGTCGCTTGGCAACGACATGCGTCAGGCGGAAGGCAAGCCCTACTACGAGTACCACCCGTCGCTGCTCCCACAGTCCGCTCTTCAGCAGCGAGTGCACTGTCTGTGGGATGGTGCCGAGACCGAGGGCTTCAAGGATGGAAAGAAGGTCATCGACATACCGCTTGCACCCGAGTTCCGCGAGTACGATCGCCAGCAGCCTTCCTATGAGACAACCAACCCCGTTCCGCTCGACAGCTTTGGTCCAACTGTTCGACTTCCTCTTGGTTCCATCGTCCTGGGAAGGAGTGGTGACAAGTGTTCAGATTGTTTGTACCCTCACCTACGTTGTACTATGAAATGCTGATCGTATTTAGGTAACGTGGGATTCTTCGTCCGCCACGATGATGAATGGGAATGGCTACGCAGCCTCCTCACCATCAACAAGATCAAAGAGCTGCTGGGCCCTGAGGAATACAAGGGCAAGCCTATTGACAGATTCGAGATGCCCAACATCCGCGCCGTGCACTTCCTGCTGCACGATCACCTAGACAGGGGATACGATGCTTGCTCGACCTACGATACATTGGGGAAGAATGCGTGTGAATACCTGCGGGCGAAGACGGTGGATATCCCGATTCAGTTTGTCAAGCGGGGTGTATTGTAGTGGTCGCCGCGGTGCAGCCGAAATAATTACTGATGATTCATCATTATGTGTTCTTTAGCGTTTAATTTTAATGCAGATTATTCCATTGCATTGGTCTTCTATCATGTGTTTTCGTGGATCTTCATTTCGATGTCAAAGTTCGGACGCCGTATCTCGGATTTCCATATCCGAGGAACGCGTCACCCCTGTCGTTTTGCTCTAAACATAGTGTATGTACCCACCCAGATCACACGAATACAATATAAGAGATGTTTACTTAGGGTTTGAATTTCGTGATACGGATACCAGCTGCCTCGTTGGACGTTGTGGATCGTGTGAAGCTCAGGCCAATCACAAGCCGAGAACTAAACCCGCCAGTTCGTTCGCTCCTGCCAACCCCCTCATCATCACGCTTCTTATCCATTACACTCACGCAAATTCCATCAAGACACATGCATCTTTCATCAACAGACTCCGTTATTATATACGCACAGATGCACTTGCTCTGTGGGAAGCACGACGACAGCGTCACCGGGTCTTCCGAGCGCGCAGAGCCCTCTTCTTGACTCGACGCGACCGCTCAGAACTCTACCACCTAGCTGGCGAGCCATCATCCCCTTCGCTTTTTATCCTTCTTCTGCTTCTTTGCCGGTACGAGAAACGGGATCGCGTCCTTGGCTTGCAACCCGGCGAGCTCCGCCTTGAGTTCCTTCAGGTGCATCTTCTTCTCATTAAGAACGACCTTGAGCTTCTTCGTGTCCGCAGCGGCAGCTTCCGACTGAGCCTTCATCGCATTGACCTTCGCGTCCTTTTCATCGTGCGTCATGCGCTTCTCGAGTTCCTGCTGCAGTCGGGCCACTTCGGCGTCTTTGGCTGAGACCTGCTCTTGGAGGTAGGCATGCGTTTGGGCTTGCATTGACTGATGCATGTCCGCCATCTAGGAATGTCAGCGATACGTGTTTCCTTGTATAATTGAATTGCTCACCTCATGCTGATGCTGCTCCTTCAGCTTGGCCATCTCCTCAGTGTGGGCTCGCTTCACGCTCTCCATGTCGACACGGTACTTCTCCTTCAACGATGCTACCCGCTTGTTCCTCTCTTGCTTCACATTCTCGATGTCTGTGGTGCAGATTTCGTCGAGCTGGGAGAGAGCATCTTCTAGCAGTTGATTGATGTCCTTGCAGACAGTGCACGCTGTGTTCGTGTCCAGGCCACAGCGGATGAAGAGCCCGGGATGTTTATAGAAGCTGCACTTGCTAATTGCGCAGGGACAGTCGGCTTCTTCAGACTGCTGGTTTGTCGCATGGTCATCGTCTGGGAAGGACGGCGCGCCTTCTTCCTCAGGCAGACGCTTTGCGGTGAGCGGCGACGTCAGATCCAAGCGTCCCATGCGGGAGAGCAGCTCGTTGTCGCCACTCTTCTGGGACCCGTCGTCCGTGTCGCCGACCGATGAAGGCGCAATGGAGTTCTCCCTGGTATGCGTATTGATGGACAATTGCACAGCGCCCGACGGATGAGTCTTCACGGAAGACTGCACAATATCCGAGGGAGCGTCTTCAACGGTGGAAGCTGTTAAGGTATCAGTATGGCGCGTACCGTCGAGAGAAGCACACTCACTTTCGTCCTTGGCCTCCGTGGCGCCCTCTCGCAGAGCCTTCTTCTTCGCTTGCCGACGAGCTCGCTTCTCCTTTCTCATTAACTTTTTGTCGGCCCTTGACATAGTGTCGGCAGCGCGCCCGCCCTCGTCGTCGCTTGCGTTCGTTTCCTCCGCCGAAGCCTCGAAACCTCCGTCCGTCACCGTACCCGCAAGGTAGTCGCTCTTCTCGGGAGAAGACATCGCGTGTGACTGTGTCTTTGGCTTTGCGTCACCGCGATCTGGGATGGAATCGGTCGAGCTAGCTGGCGACATCTGTTATGGCGTCTTTGTGATGACTCTTTACTTGACGGTGAGAAGTTCTCCTGTCTTCAAACGATTGCAGACGATAATAAGTATGTGCGGGGTTGTTGTGGTTGGGTGTTTACGTTCCTAGTTATGTATGTGGATGGCCGCGTTTGCTCCGGGCAACAGCCTGGTACATCCACCCGTTCTCTACACCTCAGAACATTCACAGCTTGAGATGGTCTCTCGGTCAGATAAGGGATCTGTCGGTTTACACTTGTCGTCTTGGAAATGCAAGATACTTCAACACCCGCAAGTGATGAGTGAAAGGGCAGTTACCAAGGTGACCTTTTTCATCACAACAATAAACAACACGTAACGAGAGCGTCGTTTGGAGATAAAAAATACCCAGGTACCTGGTCTGAACGTTCAAGTACAATATTGCTCTCGACCCACCACCGCAGAGCTGGTACGGCCACGATCTCGTTTCACCTCTTCTGCTGCCACGACACAACATCAGAGTCCACAGCACGCCGCCGAGCTCTCTAAGTACCTCGCACTCCCACCGACACAATCGACAGCACCGCAAACTCTAATCATCTGGTCGAGCAGCATCGACTGCGCGCGAGCACAGTCTAGTAGACACGTTCTCATCGAATAGCCAACGTGAGTGCTCACAAAGGCCTATCCTGATCATTGACTGACATTCGAGAAGGCTCAGAGCGTCGAATACAATCATTGCAGTTCCAAAGCGCTGGACAAGCTCAACATGGCCCTGCGAAAGAGTATATGGGACATCCCTGGTTCATTCTCAGCCACCAATCGGAGCGACGACGAGTCCGACTACTCTGGGGCTTCTATGGAAGCAATTCACGGGTTGCGGTATGATTGCGTTCTTTCCTCTCAGTCCAACACCTCGCGGCTAGCCTTCGTTCCATATGCCCGTGGAATCTAACAAATGAGTAGTTTCTCCACTCCCCAACAAACTGCAACGACGCCCCTCCGTACCATGGCAGACCACGAAGACCTCGATGCTTGCATACAAGAAAAATGGAAGGCCATCGTCGGGTTAGTCGCAGCCGACCATGCCATCAACGCGACCATCAATGCCATTTCCGAGCATGCGACCTCACCCGACAGCTATCTCAATCCTCGACCTCCGCCTCCCACCCCTGCGGATAAGACAGCACCGACGCCAGTCACCTCCGAAATCGTGCACAAGATTGGGACCCTCCAGTCGCTCAGGTTGAGTGACCGTACGCAGTCTAAGGTAGAGCCCTTGGGAGCCCAGCTTGCTTGCTGCCTCATCCTGAAATACAGGAACTCGAAGGAACTTCTGCTGGCCCTGGAGTATCTTGATGCAGTTGTTGATAATGACATATCCGTTATCAAAGACGTTGATGCACAGGCACTGATTCGGAGTCTCCACAACCACGAGGATTCGCAAACAAGGGAGGCCGCGGGTGAACTGTCCAAGCGATGGCACGATAGTCTTGTCCGAAGCATGACCAATGCGAGCAACAATGCATCGGCCGCCCTGCTCACAAAGATCAAGGGGAGGGCTGCAGCCACTCGCAAACAAAACACGGATTTCATCATGGCTGGATATGATCCAAATCAACGTCAGCGCTCATTTCGTACCGATGGCGATTCTGCCTCCGGTGACGGCCCTTCTTCATCATCTACTTTCCGATTTGGTCCAGATGCCGCGATCCAACCTGAAGGGGCCATGAAATTCGACGGGGAGAGTCTAAAGGAGAGAGAGTCGCAAAATAATCCGTTGCCTCTCAAAACGTCTACCCCGGCTAGCGTTGGGCCCGAAATAGGTGAGAGCCCTTCAGTCTTTGATCCCAAACATTTGTCCCTCTATCTGCAATACATGAACCACAGCCTGACGAAAAGTGCGGATGCGGAATGGGGAGCCCAGTTCAAAGACCGCAGGGCTGGATACGAGGATTATTCCGTCAACTCTTTCGAGGACGTGACCAAGTGGTTGCAGCACTACTGTCTGATGCCGGAAGAGGTGCTGGCGAGAATGTTACCGACACCCGCGCGAACCGTTTCTGCCGTCAATGGAGTCATGGACTTCATCTCAAAAACCATCCGCGACAGCTATCCTCTTCATGCCGACATTGCCGCAATGGAGGCCCAAATCGACGCCTTGCGCAAGAAGTCCGTGGGTCTCGCCGGATGGATCGGGTCCAATGCTGCACACAAAGAGTTCTTGAGCCAGCAGGATCAGGTTCAGGAAATGAAGAACAAGTTGCAGACCAAATTGGATGAGATACTTGCCATGAAGAGCACGCTAATCAAGGCACTCGTCTACCCGATGGCGGAGCGAGAGCAGCTCCGGCAGAAACTAGACCTTGCGGAACAGCAAATACTTGCTATGGAGGATGAACTCGCGAAGTCCACACACCTTGCGAAATTGCAAACGGGATTGTCCAAGGAGATTGACGCAAAATCCCAAAGCATCGCCGAGCTGGATCGTAAGGTGAACCGGATGGCCGAATCACTGAGCGCCGAAAGGCTCTTGACGGACCAGATCCGGGACGAGATGAAGAACATCCGCGCCGGGTCTAAAAAGGCCGAGGAGAGTCACAAAGCCAAAGTTCGCGAGTTGGCGCGGCAGTTGAGCGAGGCCCAGCAGCAAGCAGCCGCAACGGCGGCCGAGACCGTCAACGACGCCAAAGCCGAGGCACAACGCTACAAGAAGTACATGTCCGAGAGCGAGGATCTCCAGCGCCGGATCAAGAAGCTCGAGGAAGCCGAGAAGCAGAACAGGTCTGACAAAGAGGCAGCCGAGAAAGCTAGGGCTGCGCTGGAGACGACGTGCAAGGAGGAGGCGAATCAGCGCCAATACTACGAGGACGGCTACAACCAGCTGAGAAACGAGAACAACGACCTCTACGGCGAGATAAGCCGTCTACAGGAGCAGGTCGAGCAGCTGAGCGCGAGCGATACACTCAAGTCTCCTACTGCGCGCCTGGTCCCTCCACAGGCTTCTCCAGCACGGCTCCCGCCTATAACGTCCCTACTATCTCCCACCACGGCGAGGAAGCGCAACGAGACCACCGAGAAAATCCACATGGAGACCATTCTCCAGATGCACGAGCTGGCGCTCGAGCGACACACAGCCGAGAAGTCAGGCATGGAGACAGCGATCCGCGAAGTCGACGACGAAATCTCGCACACGCAGCAGGCGATCACAGCCATCCAAAGTGCCCAGTTTGGCGCGCAGCAGCCTCAGTCCGCAGAGCTTCCCTCATGGCGTGGCCCCAGCTCCCAGCGCCCCCGAACCCACAGCACCACCTCCGCCTCATCAGCCGCCCTCTCAGTCTCCGCCTCCTCGGCCGTACCCTCCGATCTCGGCCCCGTCGTCAGGAAGCGCAAGAGCGACGACGACCTACTCCCCGCCGCCGCCCCCCGCGCCGACGCCTCACCTACCCCTTCCAAGCGCCACAAGGCCCAGAAGACCCCGGTCCAGCTAACAAAGCCAGACGACCCGTACCCGGCACTCCCTCCGACCCGGCAAGAGTCCTGGGCAAAGGTCACCGGTAGGGTGGCAGAGTATACGGTTCGCCAGGCGCAAGTAATCAAGCGCGCGCCCAGCAACCCTCCGAAGAAGGGCAACTCGCAGCGACGCGAGTCTGGTGGTGACGGGTTGGGTACGGGACTAGAGCATGCGGGGCGTGGATGGAGCAAGTCTGGTCTGCAGGCTGTTGCGAAGGAGGCGGCGAGGTGGCATAATGCGGGCAACGAGTAGGTCGGTTGGTCGGAGATGAAGCGGGGGAAGAGGAGTGTGTGGGAATGAGCTGGTATATACTGGAGTGGTTGTGTATGATGTTGGGGATGTTGGGTCTTGGTGGACTGTTGTCCTCGGTTCCCGGGAGAAGGTACTCCACGGGTCCTAGTAGTCTCCTTGATCATAACTAGTTGATGGACTTGACTGTGTCTTGCCTTCATGGCTTAACTATCCGTCTCTAGCCTCGTGCTAATAGAGATGGCAGAAGTGCGACGGTACCTGCATGATAGTCAGGAACGCGTCACCATGCACTACGTACAGCATGCCGTGTCGCCTTGGCCCGGGAGCAAGACACGTAAGACGTCGATAGCGCAATGGTTCGCGCCCTCTAGTGCACGGAGGTGGCAAGCTCCTTGTCGAATATCGAACAGCCCCACAAAGTCCCAACACATCTTTTACACCACAGCAGCTGGAGCAAGAGCCGTAGAAATCTTGACGGATTACCATTACTTCCCGCTCCTATCGAGCCGTACCTCTACATCGTAACTTGTCTCGTCTCCACCCATGCTGCGTTAACCCTAAACCCCATGCGCACAAAGTATATACGTGAAAGAAGAAGCCAAAACCAAAAGTCCAAGCGCAGGGGGTATGTCATGCCTCATGTAGGCAAATGCAGTTCCGCCAATGCCGAGTATCATACACAAGAATAACCCTTCGCTCTTGATATCAAGCGTCGAGTTGTTAAGCGGCTGCTGTAAAAGGAATCATGGATATAAAGGAGACATGTCGCGGCGGCGAGACGACTACAGGAGCATCGCCGCACCGAGGATGCCGACCACGGCGCCGAAGGTCTCGCGGCGGGGCACACGGGTCGGGAGAGCGCCGCCGGTGGACTGAGTATTTCCAGATGTGGTGGCTCCAGTGGGCGAGGATCCCGAGGAGGAGCTGCCGCCGCTGCCGCCGCTCGCGGGTGCCGATGTGAAGCTCGAGGCTCTGCTGGACAGGCCCGTGGTCATGGTGCCGTTGACGGAGGTCAAAGGTGTGGCGCTCAGAGTGGCAGAGCTGCTAGTTCCGCTTCCAGTCGGCGTGGGCGTCGCGGTGCTGCTGGCAACCGACGAGCTGCTTGACTTGGGCTGGTCGACATATGAAATCACGATGCGGATCTCATCGCACTGGTCGCCAATCCACTGATCGTATAGATTGAAGAAGTCGCCGCTGCCGCACTTCCACCAGCGTGTCGAGCCACCGAGGGCGAGGGAGCTGTTATCGCAGACGGAGAAGCCGCCCGTGTAGATGGCGCCGGCTTGCGGGGGCCCGTCGAACTGGAACTGGCGGTTGGCGACGATGGAGCCGATGCG
Source organism: Pseudomonodictys pantanalensis (assembly GCA_019022785.1). Lineage (NCBI taxonomy): Eukaryota > Fungi > Ascomycota > Dothideomycetes > Pleosporales > Parabambusicolaceae > Pseudomonodictys > Pseudomonodictys pantanalensis. Next base: position 94,581 of record JAFHBV010000114.1, read on the forward strand.
GTTGTTGGGGTCTCGGAGGACGCCGTCTTCGAGGTTGCAGATGAGGGCGGAGCTACCAGCCTATATTGAAATCGACGTTAGCCAAGCGTCATTATGAGAAGGTGACCTCGCAATAGTAGGTCCGGAGTGGAGACAGTCCACGTACCTCGGCGGCCGTCTCTCGCTTTCGTGAAGGAGCTGGCTCATATCCGATGGTAAAGTTGCCCTTGGCCGTGGTATCGCAACCCTCTGGGGGATCCTCGTCGGGAGCAATCCCCACAGGAACGGCCTGACCGACAGCCACCGCCGCAAAGCCCAAGGCAGCGAGGACACAGGCCGCACGCATCTTGTAGCTGCAATGTGTTCTGGTTCTCCCTCCTGGTCGTCGACGTCGATGCTCGTGCCGTCCGCGCTCGTTCGCTTCGCTCGTCTCGTGGTATCAACAATTAAAATGCCGAACAATAATCCGCCGAATACAGTCGAGGCACTGTAAAGGGACAACGGTCTCAGAGGAATACTGGGGAATATTGGGGGAATAAGAGACTCGGAGGAGGGGAGGCCGGGAAAAAGAGGCTGTAGGTGGGCGACCGCGGCGCACCTCCAAGATTAATTTGTTGGTGCAACGGCGCCCACGCAGCAAGGAAAGCGCAACACCCAAACCGGGCGTGCCTGCCCATCAGCCTTAAAACAGGAAAGCGCGACGCTCGTGCCCCTGAAACATATTGTGCCATGACGGCATGGTGGGCCCGAGTGGCTGCGCTACCCGCCACTATCGAGATCTCCGTGTTTACGAGGCTGCGAAACGAACATGACGATCGACGGGTTCAAGGTTCAATGCATTGAATCCAGTCCGGCTTCATTATCATGACTCTCTGAGGTCACCGCGAGCGTGTCTGCCGGTTTTCAGTCCCAAGTTCCTTCTTCTAAGCGACACTGACCCTGCAGGAAGGCGCGTTCCACGGCCAACCTTCTAAACACGGAAAGCCAACACCGCGGCCTGGTGGCTGGCGCTTGACACAACGAGAACACCAAGCCCGATTGCGGAGAATCGCGAATAGCAAACCAACAATCATACATTCCTCATATGTAGCTACTATAATTCGTCTTGTACATGTTCCCCGCAGCCGTCGAAAAGCTCACCGCGCCCTGCATCATCATCTGGTTCATCTGGTTGTTCATCTGCTGCTGCATCTTCAGGCTCTGCATCTTCAGCGCCGCCTCTTGCTCCGTCATGGCCCCTCCGGACTGTGCCTGTGTCTGCGCCGCCGCCGCCTGCTGTGCCTGCTGCGCCTGCATCGCCGCCGCGGCTTCCTGACACACTCGCGCAATAGTTGCCTCAGCGATCGCCGTCACCCGCGCCGTAAAGGCAAGGGTCTCGGTCTTGTCGCGCTTCTGCACGTCGGGCTGGTTGAGGACGCCTGGCTTGTACGTGTCGGCGCAGAAGAGCGTGAGCATCTTCTCAAGGCTCGAGACGTCGTGCACGAGCTCCAGGAAGAAGTACTTGTACCACCCGGCGCGGTTGAGCGCGGCCATGTAGGTGGGGTATTGGGTCGTGGCCGCCGGCGGCTCGGGGGGTAGTCGCATCTCCTGGGCGTGCGTCTGCTGCTGGAAGTTCCACAGAGGCATCAGCGCTGGTTGCAGAGGAACCATGACGTGCGGGATGCCCTGAAGGCTCCAGAGTTTAGCGAAGGCGCTGTACGCGTCGTATGCGAAGAGCTCTGTGAGTGGTCAGTATCATGTTTGGTACAATTGTGTTGGTGTACGTACGCGCTACTTCCGGGGCCAAATCCTGCGCTTTCCAAGCTTCCAATAACTTGCTCGCCTCCAGCATGCCCGTACTATACGGTTCAAACCTCCTATCTATGCCGTCGAAGACAAGGTCCGCAATCATGTAGAATTCTCGTGTTGGTAGCTCTGTCGCTGGATCTACAATCTTCCATGGGTCTGCAAGAGGTAGACTGCTTGTGCTGACTGCTCGTCGTGGGATCGTAAAGGTCGGGCTCGGTGACTGTTGACCGGACCCAGTGGGTCTGTATGGCTGGTATTGTGACGCTGAAGCTGGTTTCTGGGTTTCCATCAAGCTAAGGTTGCCCAAATCCGCAGGCAGCTCGGCAATGAACTCGGTAGGCGCAGCTTGCGGCGGAGCACTCTGAGGTGCCGGTGTCGGCGGTTGCGATTGACCTTGCGGTAGGGCCGCAGGAGGTTGATGCTCACCGGCAGACGTAGGCGGTGGACTGACAGCAGGGGAAATCTGATTCTGCGTCTGCGCTTGTGGACTGACAGGTGACATGGGTGCCCATTGTTGCGGGGGCTGTTGTTGCTGTGAAGGCTGTTGTTGCTGTGGATGCAGTTGAAGCTGAGGAGGCTGTTGTTACTGTCTAGGCTCTAGTTGCTTTGGATGTCCTGCCACAGTAGGACGCTCACCGTATTACCTGTAGCTTATACACAAATCCGAGCGCACCAGACTAAGGCGAATCTC
>JAFHBV010000115.1:0-85041 GCA_019022785.1 Pseudomonodictys pantanalensis
CCCCCCCCCCCCCCCCCCCCCCCCCCCCCCCCCCCCCCCCCCTCTTTCACTTTATACAAAGATACCCGTGTATATGATATCCTATCTTCAAGTAACAACTCTGCTTTATCGTGGTCGGCGTCCGGTTATGCGGCTTCCACCTGCTCTACAATGTCCTCTATCTCTATTCTCGACCCCTCAAGTGACGACGTAGTATCTGACTTGGCTTGAGCATGCGTAGGAGTCACCACCTACTGTGACCTCGCTTTCGCCATGTCTCAGTACCTACTTTCATCAGTGTTTCCTTGACGTCACCTTTTTCATCAGCACGCTCGGTCTTCGCTGGGTGCCTTGAGGCCGATAACATGAGTTGCACGGCTCGTCGGTCTTTGGGCAGCTTTGCTCGTGTGCGATGTGAAAGCAGTGCATTCAAGTTCGCACGTAGCTCGAGCAAGTCATACGAACCCTCAGGTACATAAGAGGTTAGTCAAACGTCTTAGTATTGGCTGCGACGATGAGCAAACGTCACAAAATCAAATTTTCGGGGCCCTGGACGTCCCACATCCATAGAATACCTCGTTGTACAGAATGCTTATACTTCATGATGAATGTCGGATCAGATAAACCGCAACCGCATTTCCGAATCTCGGCTACATGGGATGAAAGCGCACCTGCTGGCCAATCACGAATGAGGAAGCTGCGACTGAGCTACCGGGAATTGAAAACGATTTCGTAACTCCCGCGATCCTGGCTCCTTATTCCCGTATCTAACCACCATGCAGAATCTGTTTTGCCGTTGTCCGTCGGGAGCGGTACCTTACGGTATGCGCCCTAGTCGCTGCTGGTTTTGCAGCGTCATTTCAGGAGTCATGGAGCTGCCACTATATCTAACTTGCACCGCTACATCAGACGGAAGGATAGGGGTGTCTAATTAACGACGGGTTCTGTTGCGCTTTGCTCCGAGGAACTCGTTTGCTGCTTTCCGCGCCGCTGCTTTACGAACTTGTATGACGAAGCTGGACCGAGGTATGGGAGCGGGGAAGGAGCAGGATTTTGGCGGCGATGATGCGTTAGGGATAGAGTCGGAAAGGGAGAGGAGTTTTGTGGGATCAGAAAAGAGTAGGAATAGCTTCGAAGCAGAAAAAGAAGATGTAGGTGCCCGGCGACTGGAAGACGGTGTGAGACGAGAAGAGAAGGGCTATGCTGCGGATGTAGGTGCAGACGCTCACGGAGAAGACCTAGAAGAAGTGATGGAAGACAGGAAAGTTGATGTTCCTCCGAATGGCGGTTATGGCTGGGTATGTGTGGCATGTGTTGCCACTATAAACGCGTGAGTACAATCTGGCTGTCGCGTGCCAGTCGCAATGCCAAAAGACGGACGAGTTGTACATGAGCTTTCGCTAACATTACCACAGACACACATGGGGCCTCAATTCCTCCTATGCTGTCTTTCTCGCCTTCTATCTCTCCAACTCCATCTTCCCCGGCGCAACCCCTCTCTCCTACGCCTTCATCGGCGGCCTGTCCATATCCAGCGCCCTCATTATCTCGCCTTTGGCTACACTTACCACCCGCCTCTTCGGCACTCGCACCACCCTCCTTATTGGCGTCTTCTTCGAGACGGTCTCTTTCATCGCCGCGTCTTTCGCGAGCAGGATATGGCACTTGTTTCTCGCCCAAGGCGTCTGCTTTGGCGTGGGCATGGGCTTCCTGTTCGTAGGCAGCGTGGTCATCGCGCCACAGTGGTTCACGACGAGGCGGAGTCTGGCAAATGGGATTTGTGCTGCCGGAAGTGGGCTAGGCGGTCTGACGTATAGTCTGGCGACGCAGGCAATGATTCGTAATATTGGTCTGGCCTGGGGATTCAGGACGCTGGGTATCATTGCGTGTGTGGTCAACACGGTTTGCTCCGTCTTAGTGAAAGATCGGAACAAGCAAATTGGCAGTTCGCAGTTGAGCTTCGACTACAAGCTATTCAGGAAGCCGCAGTTCCTCGGGTTGTTGGCATTCGGTTTCCTCTCTATGCTCGGATACGTCGTCCTACTTTTCAGTCTACCCAACTATGCGAAGACTGTCGGCATGACTTCCTCTCAAGGATCCATCATTGCGGCAGTCCTGAATCTGGGACAAGCAATGGGTCGTCCACCCATTGGCTACTTCAGCGACCGAGTTGGGCGATTGAACATGGCGGCCTCGATGACGGCGCTGTGTGGAGTGTTCTCACTGGTCATTTGGATCTTTGCGAAGAGCTTCGGGGTACTCATCTTCTATGCGATCGTAGGAGGTTGTGTGGCGGGCACCTTCTGGGCAGTTGCCGCGCCTGTGACCACGGAGGTGATGGGGCTAGTAGACTTACCTGCTGCACTCTCCATCACCTGGTTAGTATTGGCGGTGCCTACTACGTGTAAGTTTTCCCTTTCGTCTTGCCCTGACTTCCGACCCGGATCAACGGTTGCTGATGATCTTTCGTAGTCTCCGAAGCGATTGGTCTCGAAATCGTGAGCTTCAATAATGGTAGCTATACTGGAGCCATCCTGTTCACGGGTTTCATGTATTTTGGAGCGGCGGCGGTGTTGTGGATGGTGCGCGCGTGGAAGATTGGTGAACTGGAAGAGGTGGCTGCCAAAGCGCATGTTGATGCGCAGAATGTGGATCCGGTCGGCGATGATGTCCTTGCTGATAATGGGCATGCTCGAGAACGAGTGCCAGGGAGTGGGTTTAGAAGATCGACGTTCGTGAAGAGGATATTTATGTGGAGGAGAGTGTAGCAGGAAACGCAAGATGAACGCAAGGGTTTACAAGGGTAGAAAGCAAGACAATGCATGATATCATCTTACCTAGGAGTAACCTCATTGTCTTCGCTTCACAATCCAGAGTGTGTGCGTGCGTGCGAGGCTGATGCTGGTGCGCGATTCAGGGCATCTGGTCCCTGAATCTCACTGTGGGGACTAGTAGGTAGCTCCCGTTGGTTAGCATCGTCCTGGATCCCTGGAATTTTGCCTTCTCCTTGTCTAAGCTCTTTCTAAAGATCTGTTGTCCTGCTTCACGCATCTGCCTGTCGGGAACCTTTCAACAGGGCGCATCATCATAGCCGATCAACGTCATCCAGTCATCCCGAACATCCTAGACAACCTGCAACATTGACGTGGCGACGCAAACAGTCGAGTACCGGGTATTATAAGGTTGTTGATCGATGGCGCGGGAACGGAACGGCATTGACGAGCGTCTACTGGTAATTATCGCAAATGAAAACATCTTGACGCGCTGGCTGAGCCCCGGCGAAAAGACGTCAGGGGCATGTCAACACCACACCGATAGAGCTGTGATGCACCCGCTGGCATATCTGTTCGTTCAAGTAAGCGTCTTTGACGGTCTCAGAGGGTGATACAGACGAAGAATGCTATCCAAGCACGCGTTCCTGTTGTCGGCATCTGCAACGTCCCGCGTGGCTCTCAGCGTTGTGGTACCACCCCTGCACGAGCTTTTCCGACCCCTTGCTGCTCGACACGTTCCCCTGCACGCCGCCACAACAGCCAATCGGTAACCGTTGATGACCTAAGCCCTCTCCTTTCCACATTTTCTCTACGTAGACGAACGGCACACCTCCTCACAGCCGCGTCTTGTCTTCTCTCTACTGCCGCTGACGCTGTTGCTGCTCACGGGATGGTTGTGCTTCCTGTCTCCACGCCAGTGCTCTCCAGCCTCATGTCGCTCTTTTAGCTACACCACGCTCCTTTCTTTTGTGCAGTATAATCTATTCGGACGCGGTGTCAACGTCACCCGCTGGCCTTCCGCCTCAAGACCCTACTGGCCACGTCCGCACGCGTTGCTGCCACCGGAACATCGAGGAAAGCCCTGTTTTCCGCCTGCAGTAACGATTTCAGCTTTGGTCGTCGCGTCCAGGTCCTGGAAGGTGCGCGTTTTTGTATCTTCGGAGCTCTAAGGATCGCCTGTTGAACGTTGAATGCAAGCTCGACGCACTTCCTCGGTATCGCTTCCACCGCCCTCGTCGCCTCCGACCGCGATTGAAGCGAACAGTCCCTCAGAGGCGCGCGGTGTGCCCTCCCCGGCACAGACTCTGTGGACGGCGCCGTCTCCCACCCAGACCCTCGGTCATTCAAGCCCGGAGCTTCCATCACTCTCTGCCTTCTCGGTCCTAGGAAGCATCCCTCGTACGCCATCAACGGTCGCAAGAAACGATAGAACCGATACTTCGTACTACACTGCGAGTTGGGGAAGTCCTTACAGGAACCCCCCGCCTTCATTCAATCGTCAACGGCGTCCGTCAACCCAGATCGGTAGCGACGACCTTGACGAGGATTCATCGACCCTTCAATTCGGTCTCGAACATTTGCTTCCGCCGCGGCTGGTCGAAGATAATTCACCGAACCGATTCAATCTCGAGCATCTCATCCCTCGGTTGGAAGAAGATCAATCGCCCAATCAGTTTAACCTCGAGCATCTGATTCCTTCGCGTTTGCCATCGAACCTAGACACGCCGACGAGAACGCCGCTGCACTCCGGTGTTACCCCGCGCGCATCTGACAACACATTTGGCAACCCGACTGACGAGTGGGTCCAACAATTCTTGGAAGGAAGGTGGAATCGCGAAGCGAACGATTGGCTGAGCGACAGTACCGTCGACAGTGATAACAACAGCCAACCGATCACACTTCCGGACTCTGTTGAGCCGCCCTCTCGCAAGGCGCATAGATCGCACAGGAGCAACAAGACTTTGAATCAACAAGACTTCTGGTCGCATTTCAGCAAAGGTCAGAAAGAGCAGCTCGGCAAGATGATGGCCTCAAGGTATGCCCCTGGAGGTGGTTCGGATGCGGCGCATTCGCGTCAGGGCTCGGGGGCGAGTGTGCGATCAGGTGGACTGGGGCGGAGTATCCATTCACCAAGAGAAGTACCGTCGGAATCTCCAAAACCAGTCCAAGAGACTCCCGAGAAGCCATTGCCCGCTCCGCCTGTTCAACCAGCACCGACGCCTCGCATGCGCAAGAAGCTCATGGTCAGGGGCAAGGGATGCATCATCTCGATTCCTGGAGATATCCCCAGAGGTACCCCAGGGTACCCCCCCAAACCTATGACCGCTGAAGCTCTTGAGTCGAAGATGCACAATCTGCAACAGGAGGGTTATGATACGCGCGGCTTCGCGTACTGGAAAGGGTCCGACGGATCGGAGGCTATACTGCCTCCGCAGAATCGCCTGATTTGGCCTGACGACGCATATATCCGAGAAGAGCGCGCTTCCAGGCCTAGGGTACGCGTGCCCAACAAGGCGGATTGGGATGCCTACACAAACCATCTATTGGAAGCGAAGCTTGCAGCACTCGGAGTTGGCGTGGGCGGCCCCTCGGAAGAAACCCCATCGCCAATGTCAAGGCAAGCGTCAGCTGCGCAAATTGGGCTCCCATTCTCTCCGCCACTGCCAACTTCTTCAGCTGGCAGCCATCGCATGCAACGGCAAGGAAGCATTGTTTCTGGTTCCTTCCCACTTGGGCCATCGCCTGGACATATGTCACGACAGTCGATTGCGTCCCCGTCGGCATTTGTGAATCCACGTGGAAGCATGCATATGCACAGGCAGTCCATGTTTGCTTCGCCAGCAAGCTTTGTACAACAGTCTGCTTCGCCCACCGGCGCTTGGTCGCCTGGAAACTACTTTGGCGCACAAGGAGCCCGTGGTGGCTCGCCAGCCCTGCCGCCCCTGCCTCTCAGCAGGCCAGATCTTGCCGACGTCGTGTCTCCTGGATCTCCCTTTGGCATCAGGCCGCAGCTGCCACTCACCCCTACGCAACGCGAAGATCTCTTGGCACAAATGCAGCAGCAGCAGCAACAACTTCAGGCCCAGCTTATGCACCAACAGCAGCAGCAGCTTCTCGGCCTGCGACCTTCATCCACGCTTGCCGAAGTCCCAGAAGATGAGGCCGAAGAAGAGGACGAAATCCCATTGATGAAGAATGCCAACAAAGCTAGCCCGGAGATTGCTATTCCGACTCCTCGTGGACATCGTCACAACATTAGCGCCAACCTGGAGCGCGAAGCTCGCGACGCTGAATACCACCTCGAGGAGGCTATCGACAAGCAGTTCGACGAAGGAGGAGACTTCAGTACAGAGCCTGAGATCACCGAGGAACTCAAACCGTCGAAGCCTGTTGCTAATGCTTCTTGGGAGGGCTCCCGACCCGTCTTGCACCAACCGCAGCCGCATAGCAGAGCTCACTCGCTGGCCAAACCCCAGCAGTCGATGCCCTTTAGCTTCCCTTCGCAACAATCGGAGAATCCCCGTCACGAGGGCGACGGCGCGAAAACGAACGGCTCTGACATGACGAATCCGAGCCTGGAGGATGGGGAGATCCTCGAGGAAGAGTCTGCGGCCAATTCAGCTCAGCATTCCAAGGCGCCATCGCAGGTCAGCAACTCCTGGAGTACGAACAAGTTTGGCATTGGTAAACCCGGTTCGGCAATTCACAGCAAGCATACATCGCGATCGTCCTTCTCGAAGCTCAATGTTGAGGCAAAGGAGTTCAAATTCAATCCCTCGGCTTCATTCAGCCCTGGATCGGGCTCGTTCTCATCAGGCTTCTCGTTCTCTCCGGCCCTGAAGTCTCCTGCAGATGCTATTCCACGCAGCAACAACGCAAGCATCGACGGCCTATCCAGTCTCAATGTTAGCGCACCAGCATTCAAACCGGATGCGCCAGTATTCAAGCCCGATGCCCCGGCTTTCAGGCCTACACCTGCCGCGCCTGTGTTCAAGCCTGCTGAAGCACCGACATTCAAGCCTGCTGAAGCACCGACATTCAAGCCTGCTGAAGCACCGACATTCAAGCCTGCTGAAGCACCGACATTCAAGCCCGCCGTGGCAGCCCCTGATTTCAAGCCGGGCTCGATGAATGGTGGATTCAACTTCTTCTCTAGCGGTCCTGCGTTCAAGCCAGATGCACCGGCATTCAACCCGGGCAGCACATCGTTCACCCCGGGCAACCCTGCTCCTACCAGCTTCTCGTCCAAGATCTTCGGCAACGTCAATATTTCCGAAAGCGATATCGTTAAGCCCGCTAAGCGCTCGAAGGCTATTCCAATCATACGACCGGACCTCACCCGTCAAAAGACGCCGGAGAAGGAGGAAGAAGAAGAAGTGGAGCACGAAGATGAGGACGGTCGCGCAGCCCAGGCTGAAGGCCGAGAGAAGCGTGCACGAAGGGGTCGCGACGACGGTGATGATGTGCCCAGATTCGCACTACAGCCGTTTTTGCCAACGCAGCAGCCTTTGGGCGAGTCCAAGCGGCCACAGGCTCCCAAGCAAAATCCACAGGTTGAACGCGATGCGGTGCCTGGTGATGAGGAGAACCTGTCGCCTGATGCTTCTCGTGCCACTTCTAAATCGAAGAGCCCTGAGCCTCTGTCTATTCGAGGCACCGCGTCTGTCGAGCCTAGCGAGCCAACACCGCAGACCGATGAGTCGGCACAAACATCTATTGAAGACAAGTCGTCTCATGAGAGTGATGCAGTGACTCCTACAATCGAGGAAGCGCCGCAGCCACCTAAGAAGCACAGACACACGAGCTCACTGTCAGCAACCGCGAAACCCTTCGAGTTCCGCCCGCAATTCGGTTCCGGCTACGACTTTGGCATTCATGTCACCAAACCTTCCTTGACACGAGACGAAGACTTTGATAACACACACGTCAGCCCGCCACGACAAGTCAGTCGAAGCCCCGCCACGACCTTCCGACCTAGCGATGATGGATCTTACATGACTGCCCTGGAATCGCGCAGACACGCACCGTATCCCGAGAGCGAGAGCGTGGACTTCGACCTTGCTGGCCAAGCTTCGTTCAACGACATCGATGCTGTTATGAAGCATATGAATGAAGGGGGTTCTGACTTTGGCGTTGAGCGTGATGAGAATTCTTGGGAGCAGTCTTCACAAGGCCGAACTCCCAACGAGTTCGATCGTCGCGATCTTCTTCCCAACACTAACATGCGGAGTGATGCACCTAGCCCTAGTCCCCGCAGGCTATACGCGCCGCGCAATATGCAAGCGTCCTCCGCGTCGATCACCCAAGATCCTTTCGACGATGAGCGTGCCGGCATCGCGTATGAATCTCCAGTGCATCGCCTGAATAATGCGGACGACGTGCCCATGAGTGACTGGGACGAAGGCCTCTTGTCCGAGGGCGAGGATAAGATCCAGACCCGCAGCAGGTTCTTCGACAAGCACGTGGATGATATCATCGGCCGCCTGCTGCAGAGCCGCCTTGGTCCGTTGGAGAGGAATCTTCAGGGCATTCAAGACGCCATTGCCATGATCTCGCAGACTTCCGGACGGGGCCGGCCTACTACTGAACGCCCAGACAGCGACGCAGATGATGAGGATGACGACATTGGCACTGATTCTCACTATCGCAACCGTTCGCCGAGGAAAGACCGTAGGCTTGAAAAGATTCGAGCTATTGTTAAGGAGGCCATCGAAGCCGCTCAACTGCCTCAGGCTGCACCAGTGGAGCGCAATGATGTCGACAACGTTCGTGACATCATCATGGAGGCGCTTGCTCACCACCAACCTCAGTGGACGCCACCAAAGTTCGAGCCTGTTCCTGCAGAGCAGATCCGAGCCATTGTCGAAGAAGCAATTATAGCTAACAAGCCACCGCCTGTTGAGCCTGCGCCTGAACCTATCAAATCGGAGGACATCCGCTCCATTGTGGCGGAAGCGCTTGCCATGCACGTACCCAAAGCTGTGGAACCGTCAGTGCAACCAGACGACATCAAATCCATCGTCATGGAGGCATTCGCGACTCATGCTCCTCCACCTCCGCCTGCTCCTCTACCGGAACAGATCTGGCCAGACGATATCAAGGCCGTTGTCACGGAAGCGCTAGCGTCCCATCAACCAGCGCCTGCTGTGCAGCCCATCCAACCAGAGGCGATTCGTTCCATCGTTGAGGATGCCCTAGCAACCCACCAAAAATCTGTGCCTGTTGCTGAAGCGCTTCAACCCGAGACCATTCGCGCCCTCCTTGCCGAAACGCTCTCTGCGCATCAACCTGCACCCGTCGTACCTGTTGTCGAACCCGTGCAGCCAGACACGATTCGCGACATCGTCGCCGAAGCTTTGGCATCGCATAAGCCGGCACCGACTCTCGATGCACCTGTCGATATTCCGCAGCCCCAGGTTGATCTGTCCGAAATCTACCAAGTCATCGGTAGCTTGAAGGCGTCCATTGCGCAGACCACTAGCCATCACCTGCAAGCTGACGATGTGCGCGATCTGATCGACGACGCTTTCAAGAGACAGAGCATGGAAGTTGCGAAACGCGAAGAGAGCAAAGCCATTCAGGAGCGCGATCAGCGTATTCAAGATCTTGAAGACATGTTGAAGGAAACTACACTGCGCTTTGATGCTGAGTCCGAGGCACGCAAGGAGCTGGAAGCACGCGAGATCAACAGCGAGAAACTGTTGAAGGTCACTGAGGAAGAACTTGCCTTACTCCGCCAACAAACCACCGACGACGAGACCAAGATCCGGATTCTCCAAGAGGAACGTGATCTATCGCGACGGAGCCTGGACGCCGTTCGCGATGATGGTGATGAGCTTCGTACCCTCGTCGTTAAACTACAGACCGAGAACGAGGAGCTGAGGCTCAAGGCCGCCACGTTCGAGGCTGCTGAAGCGGATGTCAAGAGGAAGCTTGATGCAGTCAGTGCCGAAAATGAAGCTCTTACCTTTACGTTGGAGGAGCATCGCCTTTCTACTAACAAATGGAGATCAGATCTGCAAGCCGCCCATGAGGAAACGGAGAAGATGCGCCAATCTATCGAGAGAGCTCGTATTCAGGCCGAGGAAGCTACTCGAACCCGTGAGCGGATGCGCGAACAGCTCGAGAAGCTCCAGAACGATATGCGCACCGCCTACGGCCAAGCTGCTGCTGAACGCGCAGATTTCCAGAAGAAGGATGAAGCTCATCAATCGCGATACGAAGTGCTTAGCGCACGCATTGAAGCCGAAGGTCGAACTCGTGAGCGTCTCGAACGCGAGCTTGAGAGGCTTGAGACTCAAGAGCGTGAGGGCATGAGGCTCCGATACACCTTGGAACAAACGCAGAAGACCAACAGCCAATTCGAGGAAACGATCGAGCAGCTCAAGCAGGAGAGCATGGAACACAAGCGCGCCGCTGACCGATACGAGCGCGAGTTCAGAGATGCTAGGGAGGCTGCGCATGTCGAGATCCGTCGTGTGCGCACGCTCATGGAGAACGATATCGACAAAGCCAACAACCAGGTCAACATTGTCCGCCATGAGTTGGAAAGCGAAGTCGAACGGGTCCGTGCCGAGCTCGACAACGTCCGCATGGACGCCGATACCGCGAAGGAAAAGCACGAGCTTGCTCTTGAGGCTGCTGCTGATGCCCGCAAGGCTGCTGTGGAGGAGGTCATGGAGCGTCAGAAGCTCGCCCTCCGTGAAGCGCAACAAGCATTCGATCGCCGCCTCGACATCGTCAATGGGGAACACGCTCGCGAGATGGGCATCGCCCGCGAAGACAAGCAGCGCGCCGAAGCCTTCCATGCTGATCGTCTTGCTCTCTCCGACTCCAAGCTCGACCTCCTCCATGAGAAGGTCGCTCTCCTCGAAGAGAAGCTCTCTGTCGCAAAGGAAGCCGCCAGTGCCGCCGCAGCTGCCGCTCAGAACGTCAAGTCACCTACGGGAGCGCCCTCATCCTATGCCTCCGGCAGCGAGAAGATCTCGCCCCAGGCCCTCCGCGAGTCCATTGCCGTCCTGCAAGAGCAACTCCAGGAGCGCGAATCCCGCATCGAGTCTCTCCAGCACAAGCTAGACGACCTCGACACCGATGCTCCCGCCAAACTCAAGGAGCGTGATACGGAGGTCACATGGCTGCGCGAACTCCTAGGCGTGCGTATCGATGACTTGAACGACCTCATCAACTCGCTTGCCCAGCCGTCGTTTGACCGCGAGACTGTTCGTGACGCAGCGATCCGCATCCGGACAAACTTGCAGATGGAACAGCAAGAGAAGGAGCGACTTATGGCTGGAGGCCAGCAAACCTTCCCGACTCTAGCTACGCTGTCCAACTTCGCCTCTCCAAAAGCTGTACAGTTAGCGGCGGCGTTTGGAAACTGGCGCAGCAAAGGTCGTGAGAACGCCACCTCCGCTCTCGCGGGTAGCTCCAGCACGTCCACCTCCCGCAACCAGACACCATCGCGCTCCAATCCTCCCACTGCTCAATCCTTCCTCTCCGGCCTCATGACGCCGCCAACTTCCAACTTGCGACGCACACCGGACCTCCCCTCCTCGGGCGCCACGTCACGGCCTTTGATGAACGCGCGCTCTAACTCCACGAGTTCGCGTGGCTCAACAGTCACCTCCACGATGGGGTTCCCAGGACTTGTGACCCAAGGGCAACGAGTACCCAGCACGCCCCCGCTACTGAGGAAGGCGAGCTATGATCGCGATGCGGAGATTGAGCGATTCAGCGAGAGCGGCTTTTACGACGATGATAGTACGGTTGACGCGGACGGCGAGTTGACGCCCATCGGTGCGCACTTTGGCAGTGAGCTGATGCGGTGAGGGGAGAGAAGTACAAACTGAAACCAGAACGCACCATTTTTCCTATGTTTAGATCTCTTTCACCCTGTAGCTCTTTGAGCGTCCTGTCATTGCATTCTCATGTCTTTTTCCATTGTTAGTGTCATTGTTGTACGCTATGTACGCCTCCTTTCGTTGGTTAATTGCTTGCCTGCTGTCTTTAGCGTTGCACATGTACGGATGGTTGGATGGATATACCCCCCAAGACTGTGTGTTTCAGATTGCTGGCTATAAGAGATTTCACATGGTTGGATAGGTACAAATTGTAAGAATGATGGTGGTTGGACTGGCATACATGCCCCCAGAGGCCCGTTTTCCTTTCGTTTTAAGGTAGATGATAGGTTACGTTGGATATAAATTGTAATACATATCTTATAGATTAATATTTTTGGGGGGTATGACAAACGTACTTGAGGCTAAGGGAAGACTCAGGATTGGGTGAATGAACTTGTGGGGTCACGGAATCGATCAAGAGATCCCCGCAGTATTCCTGTCCTTAGATGGGGATGCAAAGCGGCCGCGAAGAAGCCTGCGAAACATCCATGAGTCTAATAAGGACATGGGTCAGAGGAGCACGTGCAAGAGATCTCTGATAAGGCCTCCTATTTAAGCAAAAGCGCTGTTTCGTACGCGATTTCAGCGACCATCTTTCATATAAGTCAAGACCCGGCAGTCGTAACTAGGCTTACTGCGGAAGTTGATAGCACTCTTACAAGGATTGCAATAGGCAACCGCATCCTAAGCTTCAACGAGCTCCCGCAGCTGCAAGTCCCTCCCACCATATAGTATGTCATGAGCTGACACGGCCAAGCCTCGAAAGCCATCAGGCTTGTTGCGAAATCGCTGGGGAGATGACTCAGCAGGATAGCTTATAGCTCGGCCTCAGGCCACCTCAATACAGTAGACTTCTTCCACGCCCCTTGTTTTCGCACCAAGGCTACGCCAAAACCTCTGCCTTGCCGCATTCCGGCTTTGACGATATTCCAGATCCCAAGATTTAGCAATGGATGGTGCGCCGCCCATCAACCCCATGACGGTAGACAAGTCCGCCGCCATAACGGGACAATGGAGCGTTACAGACCTGGCAACTCTGCCGATCAACGCTACGGTTGGCGTACTGTCAAGGTACATGGCCGGGCGGGTGAATCCATACTGCGGAGTCGTCGGCGAGCTCTTATGCTCCAAAGTGTTCCAGCTGAGCCAGAACGGCCACAGAAACATCGAAAAGGCTGTAGCATCCCTCCAGGCTGTTGGTAGTCTTGGTGACGTGCTCGAATTCGGCTTCGGCATAGAAGATCTGGTCAGGCTGATGGCAAAATCTGAGAGTGGATGTGCTTGTTTAGCGCTTTGTGCGGCACTTAAGGATACCTTTTCCGATGACGTGGCTGTCGAGACGCTCCTGGAGCTCGCAAGGCTGAGCAAAGTTGAGGGTCAATGGATGCCATCTGGCCTGGAATGGAAGAACTTGATGAATGCATGTGCGGGAGCTCTGGTCACTTCGCCGTTTCCTCTCCGAGCAGAGTACCTCATGCGGTTAGTGGGAGAAGAGCGGTCTCTTGGAGGAATCTCCATGGGAATAGGTGGACGTCCGCGAAGTGCAAGGTCTTGCTCAACTCCTAACTCGATTGCACAAGCTTTGTTGATGCTTGGGAGAATCACAAGGAAAGAATTGGAGGCGGTAACTTTTATTGGCGGCGCGGATGTAGGGTGGCTCGCTGCCATTGCCGAGTGGTTCCTCGACTTGCGGGTCGCTGTGGTACTCCCCGACGGAGAATTACAGTACAGCAACTGCAGCGAACTTGATACCGTTCAAGTGCAGATCATTCGATCGGAAACTGCTGCAGGTAGCAGTAGCCAAGCCTTGCAATCCACCGGGAAGACCTTTCGACTTGACGATGTATCCCGGCTGTTTGAGGCCGAAATGCGGCCGTCCAGCGACGCGGTGGTGTCGGGTCGACTAGAGTGGAAAGAGGCGCTTTCCTGTACCTTCCAAATTGACTTCAAGAAGCTGTTCAACAACAGTCAAGTGCTCGGGGAGTTGCTTGGTAGTGCGGCACGGCTCTTCAAAGCTCTCGCTCAGGGACACAGCATGTTTTCCGCCGATTCAAGCTTGAAGGTGCTGCCACTAAAAGCATGTTTAAGCTATAATGATGAGTCCTACGGTAAAGGCTTTGTCAATCACATTGTCCACTGGTTTCCGGAGCTGAGGAAGCTCGGCGAGATTATGAGCAAGACGGCATCCAAAAAGCTCGATGAGGCCAGACGAACTTACGACCATTGCATCGCTCTGATCAAAGAGATGTGCGGCTGCAGAATCTGCAAATCAGCAGAGACGTTGTTTGGGGACGACACCGAAGCCGATCCAGACGGCGACCGGGAGATGACACCAGCGTTAGACTGTGCCAACTCTAGCGAAGACTTCGCCTACGAGGATACTGATGATGAAGAAGACAATTACTGTTTGGTAGCCATTTCGGAAACAATCATTGTGCTCGGAAGAGTACTAGCAAATGTGTCAGTACAAGGCACAAAAGACCTATTTCCGAGGCGGAGCGGCTTCGAGTTGGCGTATGAGAAGCAAGCAAATATACGCCATCTGGGAGAGTTGAATGAGAAAGGGAGCTCAATAATGGGCCAGATCAAGTATTGTCTAGATGTCGACAGGGATCTGTCGTTCAACGGCCGCGCCGATAGTGGAGAAGAGGCTACGGAAGTTCGATTGCAAATCCTACTGGAACTATTTACCGGCCGCGACGCGCCCGTTATTACCACGAGAACTACTGCGATTTCTCTTAACGGGATATGCGTTTTCCAGCACATTCTTCAAGAGCCGTCCGTGGATAGCGCCGCAGTAGGTCGAATCCACGTTCTGCCAGGTCGAATTCAGTACGAGAAGAAGAGTTATGATAGGGTAGAGGATAAGACCGTCCTTCGAGACGACGAGCAAAACTTCCTGAAGTCAGTAGAAATTGCTGGTTACGCGCCACAGCTCGGAAATTCAACTCTCATCATCAAAGAGAGTTCAGCTGGCCTGCAGTGTCTGCTCGAGCTTCGTCCCTTAACAGGAGACGCCATTGATCCAATCCTGGTGGGCCCTGGACAATTTGCGACTTTACTGTCCAGCAGAAGAGGCCTGGTCCATTGCCAGAGTGCAGTAACTTCGCGGAGGCACACTAGTAAAGTATGCAAGCTTGTTGAGATTGGGGAACAGAACGATGTCGCTCAGGCACGGACCCAGTCTGCAAAGTTCGCTATAGGGGACAAGATATTCGAAGTACTCAGATTTGGTAGCCAGTATTCTGCTTTGCTTTCTCTCGCTTCAGTGGCGTACTTGGATCCGCGCTGCGTGGTTTACATTGCCGAAGAAGAATGCCTGGACTGTTGTATAAAGGCCGTAATTGAGGCGGATCGACCAGAGAAGACGAAGGTCGGTATTTTCTTCATACCCAAAGTTTAGTTGATAAATGGGGATACGTTGAAGGAAGTGAGAGAAGGCGTACCCTACGATTCGTCTACTTATTGTATTATCTATTCAGAGATCCACCTTTGTAGTACTTTTCTAGCATCGAATATTGCAATGCTTCCATCATGTCTGCATCCCAACTTGCAATTAACATACGTCGTCTCTCAGCGCGACGTGCGCAAGATATTCATTGGACGCTCGGTGAACGAGAGCACCTTCGAACTAAATTAAAAGGCTTAGCTGAATACTTCTTAGCTATAGATAGTATATAGAGCTATAGATAAAATATATATTATCTATCTTATGCACGTGCAACCTTGCTAAGTAAATAGATTACTTATTAGATCTAATATCTAGGCAACCCATACGTTAAGGCCCTCTGATAATTATTCCAAGTATAAGGGGATAAGTAAGAACTAATTATTGCTAGAGGAGTATGAATTATTACCGTGCACGAGGGACTTCGAGGAAAGATCTCTGGAAGGGCATGATAAATTGTCAGATACCACAGCTATCCCTGCAGTAAGCTACTTACTCTGGAAATAACCTTCCTCCACAGCTGTTCTCATCGTCTGAGACGCCAATTACCAAGCCACGAATACAGCTCGGCTCCATGAAATAATCGCAGGCTTCCCAAATGCACATGTCTCTATCAGACATCTCGACCTCGCCTCGCTCTCATTAATCCAGGCCCTGGCCTCAGAGCTGCATCAGGATATTGCAGAGGGCAAGATACCTACCCTTCTCACCATCATCTGCAATGCATTCACATGGTGCATCAACGGCGGTATCCAATACAGTGCGGACGGCTTTGAGCGCTCCATGGCCGTCAACTGCATTGGTCATTTAGCCTTGGCACTTCGACCCGTGGGCGATATGGACAAATCTGCTGGGCGAATCATGTTCCTGGCCAGCGAGTCTCACGAGCCCGGCAGGGCGGGTTTCGAAAAGTATCCCCCGGTTCTTCCGGAGGATCTGGCTCTGCTGGTGCATCCCGCGCCAGACAGGAAAGGGGAGGAGGCTGGTCGGGGATTCCAGCGTTATGGGTTTCGAACTTGCTGTTGTTATGGGTATGTATGAGCTGCAGCGGAGGCTCAAAAAGGTTGGTTTTTGTCTCAGTCGACTAATTTTCTTGGCTAAGAGTAACACAGAGTGAAGAGTTCAAAGACATAGCTGTCATTGCTATGGATCCTGGTGGCATGCTCGACTCGAAGACTTTCAGGGCGCCTGATGTCCCGAAGCTCTGGACTACGATCATTGCTGTAATGAATTGGCTTCAGCCTTTGCTGGAATATGCGAAGCCAACGCTGCGCCGTACCTCTCCTGCTGTTAAGGATTTGGTTGATCTCTCGGTGGATCCAGAATTTGCGGGCTAGGAAGGTTACTTTGAAATGAGAAGGAAGGTGGCCAGCTCGCATGCTAGCAGGGATGAGGGCTTGTAAGCAGCGCTGTGGAGCAAGACCCCGGAATGGAGTGGGATCGGGCAAGGTGATGCCGCTTTGCTACTTGATACTGCCTGAGAGGCTTACGTTGCACCAGCCAATTTACCATGTTTAACGTGCTCTTTCTTCCGTGAGGCCCTCTCAATAGATCTTTGTGCTTCTTCAGTTTTCTTCTCAGGCCCCTTCCTGGGGATGAACTGTTGCCCAAGACTAATGCCTGTCACTGAAGTCGTACCGTTCGTGAAGCCCCCTCTTGCTTGCGCTGTTTCTTCATTGCTTTAAGCAGACTGCCGACGAGTACACGCTCCACCATCACCTCTCTTGCTCCGCGCAGACACTCGGTCATCGTCGAATTGGCTTCGCGGGCCGCGATGGCAGCGTCATCCAACACGTTGGCGTGTAGTTCAATCCCCATTGATACCTGTTGGAAGCTTCTACCAGAGTGAGACGAGCATGATAAAACTGGAAGGTATATACGTAATAATGATATGTGCAGAGCAACGGTATTGACTATCGAGGCGAGCATTACTACAGTGGATTGGAATTGGACAACGCCCTAACGCCACGCTATGCAAGCGCCAAAACGAGAATCATGACGGCGCTCCATGGGAAAGAACATTGGGTAAGGAGAGGAGATGAAGAGGGTATCAAGTGTCCGTCGAGGACGCAAAGAAAAGTTTCGAGCATGCCGGCGGGTTGAAGCCACCGGTGAACATGACAGCGGATATACTTAAGAAAATTTCCACGGCTCTTTCCGCATTGATGAAGCCACGAGGCACGCGGTGCTATGCCGCGAGTAATCATCCTATTCTCTTCTCTGGCACCCAATTCGTCGTTATTTGGTTTTTTGGCGTCTCCCTTTTGTGTGGGAGATTGCTCCTTCGTCTTGCACTTCTGCCCCATTACCAAATGTCTCTTTCTGTCACATTGAGAATCCTGATATCGGAAACGTGCCATCGCGTTCATTGTGGGACAGGCGGCCAGGGTCCAGAATCGTGCATCTTGAGAGGTGGTTGGAGGGGAGATGCTACTACTCAAAGACCATTGCAACGAGCACGTGCTTGCTCTCATAGCTCCACATGGGGTTCGACTCGAGCGCCGAGTTCTCCTCGTAGACCTTGCCGCTGTATACGATCTTCACGCTCGCAAACGGGTTAAGCTGTCTAGCATCAGTCTCACTTTCCATCACCCCCCCTTCAGTCATTGTGAGAGGGAAGGAAGGGTTATACTCACGCCAGCTTTCGTCTTCAGCTTCCCGACCAACCTGCCCACCCGCTCCCCTCTCTGTATCTGCACCACAACATCCTGCCCCGTTGTGCTCAACCGACACCGGACCTTGACCGGCTCGCCCAGACTCTCCACTTCGATATCTTTATCCTCAGTGCCATCGATTGCCGAAACGTCGTCGTCTTCGACTAGTCCTTCAGGTTCGATGACGATCCATTCATGTACTTTGTACCACTCGCCATGTGCGTCGAATATGCCTTTCCACAGCTGCCCGTTCGGACACGTGCACTCGGTAGCATCAAGCAGCGCTTGTGCTTCTTCCAAATCGCCTTTTTGCAGTGATTCCACCATCAAGCGCAGGGCCCGCCATATCTCTGCTGAACCGGTTGTCCGTGTATCCCACCAGTCATTGCGTTCTTTCTCCAGGCGTGAGCGTGTCCATGCGCCGTGCACCGAGTCTGTGAGGGGTGTGATGTGGCTTCTGTGGCTGCCAACGGTGGGCGAGGCAAGCGTATTGGGGAGTTTGGAGCGGTGCGAGGGGTCAATGGGTTTTATGGGGTGGTTTGGACGACTGCGCTCGACGGTGGGTTGGGAATGTGAGCCTCGTGGGGTGGCTAGGGAGCCGGCTCGAGTGGGCGAGGAGGCTGTTATGTTGCGCGACGAGGAGTCGGGAGCTTGGTTCTGCTGCGTGGCGACGGGCGGGTAGGGTGAGCCGTCTTCACCGTCGGTCTGGCGGGAGCTACAGCAGCCCTGAGAGGGTGGTCAGCTAGGGGTTCTGGGTATGCCGTGGACATTTGAAGGAGGTTTGGCTGGTTGGCGCATGCTGGAAGATGGAAGCGCACGAGCTGCTGGTGCTTCAGCGTATCTGGCGCTAGTAGGGCAGATCGAAGTCTTCCGCCTCTTCAATGCCTCTCGCACCCCTTCTTTTGGCTAGAGAAGCTAGTCATTTTCCTCTCAAAGCAGAGATCAAACCTGTGCCAGACTGAGGAACCCACTTACCATAGCTGCGTCTCAATCCACAACTCTCAGTTTCAGCGTCAATCCCACTCCGCACCCCAGAACGAATAATGGCGAACGGAACGGATAAACGCAGAAGTATGTACATTAAAAGGAACTATATGGCGACGTGGGCGCAAACAAGCGCAAAGCGCTGTGTAGGTCGCGCGACAAGAGGTGCGGGGAGGCTAGTCGAGCTGCCACGCCACGAGCTGGGGTCAAGCAACAGCGAAAGGGAAGGCGCAGGGCAGCTTTTGTACCGGGTCGTTCCTGCCGCCAGCCCGCTTGTTCACGAATCTCGACTCCGCCACCATGCAGCTAGCCTTGGGAGGGAGGTGAATAAGGAATTCGACGTCTTGTTTGCCCTCCGGCCCTCGATTTGGGGTGCGAAGGGGACAACTCATTCCTTGCCAATTCATGCACGTCATGGCACACAATCGAGGCGGGTCGAAGCCGATCCAATCGTCTTCGTCACCACTCGTCTTCACTCTTCACCAAGTTTGCAAGTCAAGTCAATGGTTAAGGAGAACCACATTTTGGATTAGGGTATTAAGTGTGGGTTGGTGCCCTAGCGGCCGCTTGTACAGTATCCTAATAAGGGCTGCACACAGGGTATCAGGGGGTATTGAGCGATAAACAGACAAAACAAAGCGATAGACCGACAAAACGACAGCCAGGCAGCGTCCAAAACGCAGCAGACATGTGGTATCAAAATGAGAGAAACAAGTGCAGAGTGGTATCAATCTAGACAAAAGCCCCGGCATAAACACTGAATGGTCAAAATCGACGACTCCAAACATGTCAATGCCGCCAGATAGTACCCACCGAGGTAGAGAGCGAGCGACGAGAGTTGGTCGAAAGGGAAGCAAGGCAGGGTATACGAGAGAGAGAGGTGATGCGGGTATGCTCGATCCAAAACCTGGGCCGGAAGCCGGATGAGATCCTGGGGGTATTTGTCCAGTGTAGCCGTGCGGTCAAACAAGGGAGGTGCGGTATCTTTGCTTTTCCGTCATTCCATCATGGCTGTCGTTGAGAAACGTGGGGTCTTCCCACCATACTTTATGCAGTGGTAGCGACTTCGGGCGTGCTTTTCGGAGCCTGCCCTACTTGAACGGCCTCGGGGACGACGTCGCCAATGGCGGCCGGAGCGGCCGGAGTCTCCTCCTTCTTCGCCTCGACGGGAGCAGCAGCAGCCTC
Organism: Pseudomonodictys pantanalensis; assembly: GCA_019022785.1. Taxonomy (NCBI): domain Eukaryota; kingdom Fungi; phylum Ascomycota; class Dothideomycetes; order Pleosporales; family Parabambusicolaceae; genus Pseudomonodictys; species Pseudomonodictys pantanalensis. The sequence continues at coordinate 19,925 of JAFHBV010000115.1, forward strand.
GGTCGTCTCCTCCTTGGGCTCGGTCGTCTCCTCGACCTTGGGAGGGGTGGTGGTGGCCTCCTTCTCCTTCTTGGAGCGGCCAGCCTTACTGGCGTTGCGGAAGAGGCCCTTAAGGCCCTTGGGCTCCTCGCCCTCCTTCTCCTTCTTGACAGAGCCACCAAGGGCACCGAAGATGGAGCCACGCTTCTTCGTGGCGGGAGGGGTTGTGGTGGTTTCGGCTGAAGTCTCGGTCTTCGGCTCCTCCTTCACCTCCTCCTTGGGAGCCTCAGCAGCGATGGGCTCAACGGCGGGTGTCTCCTCGATCTTCGGGGCCTCCTCCGTCTTCTGTTCTTCGGGAGCTTTCTCAGTGGTTGGAGACTTTACCTTCTCCTTAGCGCCACCCAAGAATTTGCCGAAAGAGAAATGCTGCTTTTCCTTTGCCGGGGTCACAGGCTTTGGCTCCTCAGCCTTGGCCTCGTCCTTGGGCGCCTCAGCAACAGGTTCAGCTGGAGCCGGAGCCGCAGGGTCCTCGATCTTGGGAGCTTCGGCTGCGACCTCTGACTCTTTGGCGGGAACGGCGGGCGCGACCTCGTGCTCCTTCTTCTCATGAGTCGGGCTCTTGAGCTTCTCGACAAAGCTGCCGAAGATGGAGCCGCGCTTAGTTGGCTTGGGCTTCTCCTCGACCTTCTTCTCCTCCTCTTTAGGAGCCTCGACGGGAGCAACAGGCTCCTCAGCCTTGGGTTCCTCGGGCTTGGGGAGCTCGTCGGTGATAACAGGAGCCGCGACGGAAGCTGCATATGTATTAGCTTTGCACAAAATATATTCTCAAGTTCAGGCAACATACGCTCACCAGCGACGACCGGCTCCTCCTTCTTCTCTTCCTTCTCTTCTTTTTTCTCCTCCTTCTTTTCCTCGACCTTCTCCTCGGCCTTCTCCTTCTTTCCAAGGATGCCGCCAAAGAGAGAAGCACGTTTGCCACGAGAAACAGAGCGGCTCTTGCTCTTGGCCTTCTTCTTCTTCTTGCCCTCGTCGGAAGAGCTGCTAGACGAAGATCCAGTACGGGCGGGAGCGGCAACGGCAGGCTCCTCCGCAGCAGCGGCGGCTTCAGATTCGGCGGGCTTGGGAGTAGCGTCGGTGCTCTTCTTTGGGGTTGCGACTGGGGCCGCTAGTGTAGCCGGCTCTGCGCGAAGTCAGTGCTCTGCAGGGCGGGAACAAGCGAATGCAACCAAATTTATTTTTCCGACGCGACGCGCCTGGAGTTAATGACAGAAGAGATAAACTTACTGAGCTTCTCGAGCGCCTCCTTGTAGGACTCGCCGCCGGTGACTTCATCCTTGGAAGCCTTGGCCTCCTCGATGGCCTTCTCGAAAGCAAGGAACCATCCGTTGCGCTCGGTGGCAGATGAGGCCTCGAAGGTGTGCTTGCCACCAGGCAGCTTGAAATGGAAAGCGATCAGGCCATCCTTGGAGAGGTCGGTCGCGTCAGCCTGCTCATGGTTAATTTCTGCCTTGCGAAAATTTTTCAAAAGGCTGTGCATACCAGCTTCAGGACACCGGCAGGCGTGTCCTTCTGGTCTGCGTGCTTTGCAAAGTAGAGCAGACCCTTGCCGGTGACACTCGACCAGGCAGCAACCGGGTGGGCGACATCAGCCTTCTCGCCACGAAGATAGGCGCTCAGGCTGGAGGTGGGAACTGGCTCCTCGCCGAACCAGAAGTAGCGCTTGGAGAAGCGGAACGCGCTGTAGAAACCGTCAGCTATACGTTTTGATGGCCACCAGATCCAAGACACTCACTTCTTCAGACCCGGGGCCTTGTAGCCGAGAGCACCAGTGTAGATGGGCTCAACGGGCTTCTCCTCCTTCTTCTCTTCCTTCTTCTCCTCGACGGGAGCTGCAGCAGCCTCCTCCGTCTTGGGCGTCTCCTCAGCCTTGGGCTCAACAGCCTCGACAGGCTTCTCCTCGCTCACGACACCGGCAGGAGCGGGCGTAGGCTCAACAGTGCCGGCCTCAGCGGTCACAGCGGGCTTGGTCTCTTCGGTGGACATGGCTGCGGTCTTCGACTGGGTATCTTGAAGAAATTGGGGGTGTCGGAGTCGGCGGCTACTGCACGCGCTGGAAAGATAAGGGGATGTGGAGGAGACAAGCTCACAGGGTGAGTATTACAAAGAGGTATGGAAAGAAGAAGGTTCTGTGCCGGCAGGTGACAGCGTGAGGCAAGGCAGGCTCGACTTGATGGCAAGCAAGGAGCACAGCAGAAGTGGTGTGAGGGAGAGGACAAAGGAAGGCGGCCGAGCAGCCAAGGGCCGTGAGAGCTTTAAGCTGGGTGGGTGGTTGCTAGGGGCGTCGAGGTGCAGGGATTAATCGAAATTGGAGCTCAGCACGTCCGCTGGGCAGAGGTGCAGCCGCCGCTGGACCCGCAATTGCAGTGTATCACGCCTGCGCGCCGTCGAATTAACGCGACTCGACTGGCGTTATGCACTGCTTCCGGCCTGAAACAAAGGCGCGAGGTGCAGACGCAGACGAGCCTTCTGGCCGTCGAGAGACTGTTGCGCAGAGGGGCACGGCAACCTCAGCACGCACCCAGCACGCACTCAACACGCAATCTGGCGGTCTACGGCCGTTTGGCGCATGTGGCAGCCTGGACAGTCGCCCATGCTCGTCCCATCCTAGTGGCTCTGACCACTGCTCTCCCACCGGTCTGCTATCGCCGTTGGATCGCTGATGATGGCTATCTCTCGCCGCAGCAGCTGGTCGCATGACTGACCTCTCCCCCTCTCCACGCATCCATCGAGCGCCCCAGCCTCTGTACTCACCCTCACGAGACACAGAAAACGGCCGGCCTCTGCCGCTCTCCAACGCTCTGGGTCGTGAGATAGCATCGCACCGTGCAGCTCGCGGCAGTTTCTATGACTATCATGCGTGACCGAGTCCTCCATGGACGGCCAAGGATCGCGGGCTGCATTGTATTGTATCATTCTGCAGCAGTCTGCCCTCATCGTATCTCAATACGTACCTGCTGCCTAGGCAGTCCGGACTATCTCGCAGCGCTCTCGGCCAGGGCCTCGTGCTGGTCAGGAGGGTGAATGGCCCCCCTCCTTCCGTTCGCAGACCACCCCCCCATCGCGCCTGCACGGTCTGGTTCGACGGCTGCAACCGCGTCCCAAGGTACACTGCCCTAGCCGTGACCTCAACACCAGGCCGCGCATTTATCCCAACCATCGCCAACCTCTGCACAACTGCAGCCTGTGCGTCCCATCGACAGCTTCACCATGCCAAGCAGGGCCCTCGCTCGCACGCAGGCTAGACAGCATTTGTCAAGCCCAAGCTTCTGCCAGACAGCTCTAGCGCACCCCTTCACCAGCCAATGGGATGCGCCACCTCTCGCCGATCCCCGTTTAGACCCTTGCCTCTAACGCTTTCGCGCCTGTTGGCGACGAGCAGGCGAAAGCTGGCCGCCCACCTCACGCTATCACGAGAGCGGCGCTGTGTGGTCTCGCAGAGATGGGTGCATCATTAAACTAACCCGACCTCATTACCGAGCATCATCCCGCCCGCCAGCGAGTCTGAAGGCAGTCTCAGACCTTGAAACAACAGAGCTGACACGCGTTATCGACCACACAGCGTCTACAAGGAGCACGGCGCTGCAGCTTGCTCCAAGCCGCAGGCCGTACCTTGGACTTTTTGGGCGCCGTCAGTGTGCGCGACAGCGCATCGCTGCATGGGTACGAAAACGGCTTGCCGAATATATTGGAGATCGTGAGGGGCACTTCCGAATCGAGTTCCTCGCAAGCATGGACGTTGTCGAAAGCTTGCATGAGCCCTGGCCGATGGCATTCGGCTGATCTAAAGATGAAGATGGTCTATCCAATGTCACGCGAATTTCCCGAGCGTAGCCCTTCTCACGTGCAAAAAGGGGCATATACACCGTCAAAACGTTATTTTTGACAAGTCAACACCAGCGCCATGGACTCGCCTGCTACAAAGCTATACTCTGCAAAAGTCGATGCTACCACAGTACGTATCACAGTAGTCGCCCAACATTCCGCCTCAGATTCTGCCTGCCGGCCGAAGTCCCAACAACGAAACATATGATCCATACAGCCCGTTCATCTCAACCCCAACGCGGTTCGCACGGCTTCGCGATAACAACCGCTGAAGATCCCCCTAGCAGCCAATACCCGCCCCCGACTCACCGCCACAAGGACCATCTGAAAATTGCAAAAATTCGAAAATTCCTCCCTGCACGACCCCCGAGCCGCGGCAAAGCACTCCACAGGGGCGGCGCGAACAGTCTCTGTGTCTTAGTTGTGCTTGAAGTTACGCAACACCTTGCATGGCATAAGATCAATGGGACCGGGGCCTTCAATCTATTTCTCACAAAGCTCGGGCGCCACATCGAGCTCTTCCTTCGATGTCAAGGCCATGAACTCGGCTAGCGCTTGTTATTCTTGCATCTCCAAGGCATATTGCTGACCGTGGCAGTTCGGAGCCCAACAATAGAGCCTTGTAACTGCTTGCTTCGATCTAGAGAAAGCCTGAAGATCATTCATCAGAGATTTTTTTTTTCTCTCCAGCGGTCCTTGTTGAAAGGGATACCAACAGCGTGCCGAGCCGTTAGTTCGAAGAACCCTTCCAAGCGTACACGCCACGCTCCACGCCGCGTGCCTCAAAACTCATGTTTCAATAAAATCTGAAGCGAGTCGCTCTGTGGCGTCAAAGCCCTCGAACCCGACCATGGGAATTTCGAGATTCGCGCGGCTCCTCACGTCGCCAATCGCGCCATCCACCGGCACACCTGCCGTTCACCTTCAAGCCTCAAATTGCATCGCGATCACATCCCAATCATCTGGCACTCCCGCGGTCATGATGACTTCTAGAAAGTGCGCGTTACTCTACGCAAAACTGGCCGTCGATCGTCTTCCTGGATTGACAGATAAGACGCGGCTCAGTCGGCCCTTTTCACCACCAGCAGAGCATGATCCACCAATGCGTTGTCAACAACAGCAATGGCGAACAGAAAGCATATGGGCATCATTCAAATCGCTTACCGCGTGCGTTTCACGATGTGCGGTCGAAATAAGCTCGTCGTTGGCGGGAAAGTGCAGTCGCGGGTGCAGTGCCTTCCTTTTCCAGAAGAGCCTGGAATGCGGCTCTTTCGAATAATAACGACAGCGTCATTGAGCACCTTCATACTGATATTGCTAGGCTTCAGGATCGCCTCGCAAAGCATTGTCATGGAAACAGTCCAGACGGTTATCCAATTCAGCAGCGTGAACGCTGGCATGGTCAGTGGCTTGAGTTGTAGAGAAGGACACTGGCCACATCACGCCTTCTCCACAGGCGCACACACTTTCGACTTGTAGTCCAGACTGACAGACCTTCACTCGCTAGATGGCATAGTAAAAAGAGCTCGGGGATCATAAGACCGCTGACCAATGTATGTCGAAGACTTCGGAGTCAAATTTCATTCAATATAGTAGAAAAGTACCCAGCCGAACAAAGGAAATCGAAGCAAATGCGACATACAGTTTCATCGACAATCGTTCAGCATAAAGAGACAAACGTCCGATCACACACATTATCGCATCATCTTCTCCGTCAGTTCTCATCGTTCTCATCTTTCTTCTCTTCATCCAGAACTACTTCTTCAAACCGTTCCCCCAGACCTTCCATATCCCTCTCCCTCTCCGCCCTCTCCCTAGCCCTCATCTCCCTCTCAACCTCCACCCGTACCTTCATCTCATAAAACTCCTCCCTCTCAATCCTTTTCCTCCTATCCTCAATCGCCCGTCTCAACACTTCAACTGGAACCTTATCTCTCTTCGTCCCCCAATGCTCAAGATCGGCAGCGCGTTCGAGGACTGTTAGTCCATCGTCGGTGGTTCTCATGTCTAGCCTCGCGCCGGCAAGCACCAACTGCCTCGCTACATCCGCATCACCGTTGAACACGGCTTGGTGCAAAGGCGTCCAACCATCCTTGTCCGCGTAGTTGACGTCCGCTCCGTGCACAATGAGGCGCTGAGCTACGCGGCTGTAGGCGCAGCAGCAGAGGGGCGTCCAGGTTTCTTCGTCTAAGGGGTCGGGTGGGCATGAATACTTGGTCAAAAGGTTCTCCGCGACGCGGGTCAGGTTGTAGTCTGCACAGAGGTGGAGGGGTGTGCGGTCCCTAGAAGCACGGGCGTTGAGGTCCGCGCCACGCTCAAGGAGGAGCAGAGCGATGCGCGTGTTCTCATTGATGAGGGCGACGTGGAGAGGGCGGTCGTTGTTGGGAAGAGGGATCTCCATGTCAGCGCCGGCATCGAGGAGGAGTGAGACAACGGTCGGAGTGCCGGTAGCGCAGGCCTACGTGGGTTAGCAATAGTAAGGGGGAAGCTGAGGTACGTGACTTACTTCATGCAATGGCGTCCATCCCTTATCCCCTTTCTGGTTCACGTCAACGTCCTGCTTCAAAATCTCCCTCATCGCATCCTCTAGTCCATTCCTCGCCGCGAAATGCAGCGCCGTCTGGTCCCAATGTGTTTTCCATGTCGCATTCGCACCCTGCTTCAGCAAGCTCAACGCGGCTTCTTCTTCGCCCCAAACCAGCGCACACGCAAGAGGCGTATACCCTTTCTCCGTCTCATCCTCCATATCCAGTCCATGCTCAATGAGCAACTGTATGGATTCCAAGTTCCCATCCGCAGCCGCAGCATGCAGAGCGCCAGCGTCGGATTTATACCTAGCATGCACATTCGCCCCCCTGGCGATGAGCACAGGCAACATCCTCGGACTACGCTGACACGCGAGTATGAAAGGCGTGTAGCCACTATCCGCCTTGGCTTCCAGATCCGCGCCCATCTCGAGCAGGACATCGATCAAGTCCTCGCGGTTATGGTGCACAGCTACATGCAACGGCGTGCAGCCCAACTTATCCTTGTCCTCGTTGACATCCTTCACTGCCTGGATCATTCGGAGAGCCAGCGCATCTGCAACACCGTCCTCCCAAACCTTGCACTGGTTAAGCACGTACGATAACGCAGTGCTCGCGGGATCCCGTCCCATGTTGATCCTGCAGCGCCCAGTCTCGAGGAACATATCCACAATTTCTGTATCGGTACCATCCTTCAGGTCGATAACCGCGCGATCAAAAGGCGTATAATCCATATCTTCCACGGGCAACACCCTATTCACATCAGCCCCAGCATCAAGCAGCACGCGAACAAGCTCGACATCGCGATGCCCGACGGCAAAGCTTAACGCCGAATGGCCCGACTCCAGCAGCGCATTGACATTGCACCCGCACTCCGCGATGAGCACTCTGACCATTTCCACATTCCTATCTTCGAGGGCAGCGTGCAGCAGTTTCCAGCACGCAATGGGCTTCACCAACTCCCCGCCCTCCTCCATCACCCACCGCATCCAGCTGTACTCGCCATGCGTGCCAAACTGCGGATACATGTACATGTACATCAGACTGACAGTAGCCATGAGGCTCTTGACCATGGTGTGGCCCTGCGACATGGCGAATTGCAGCGCCACGCTGTCCTTGGGGTGCTCGGCGCCGCCCATGATGTCAAGGAGGGCTTGGACGGCGTCTTCCTGGCGCTCGAGCATGGCGATTTCGAGGGCGTTGTGCGAGTGGTAGGAGCGCAGGTTGGGGTCTGCGCCGTGCTCGACGAGCAGGCGGATGACGGCGGCGCGGTTGGATACTGCGGCTGCCATGAGGGGAGTGCAGTTTTTGGGGCTGGTGGAGAGGCTGTTTGGGTTTGCGGAATGGGCGAGGAGGGAGCGGACGATGGGGAGGTGGCCGAAGTGACTGGCGAGAGAGAGGGGGGCTGTTTCTTGTTAGCATGTGTATTCTAAGCACTGAAGTTCATAGACAAAGAGGCATAGGAGGGAGGAAGGGGGAGACTCACTACGCCCATTATCATCCTTCACATCCACATCCGCGCCGTGCTCAAGCAAAAACTCTAGCACATCGACATGATTCTTACACGCTGCCCACGTCAACGCCGTACCGCCATTCTCATTCCTAGCATCGATCTGCACCCCATGCGCCCAGAGTATCTTCGCAATCTGCAGTCTGCCATACTCGGCAGCAAGTTGCAAAGCCGTCCTCCCCTTGGCACACTTCGCCTCGACATCAACATCCTTGAGGATAAGATACTGCACCGCCTTCGCATGGCCCCCCGAAACCGCCCAATGCAGCGCGTTCTTCTGATCCGGGCCCCCAATGGCATTCGGATTCGCCCCGTGATCGAGCAAAAGCTGCATGATTTCGGTGCTGGCGTCCGATATGTTGATGGCCTGGAATAGAGGAGGCGCTCTCTTAGTTCGATGATGCACATCAGCGCCCTTCTCCAGCAAAAGCTTGACAACGTCGACGTGCCGTTCCAAGATGGCCATGACGAGGGCGGTGAAGCCGTCGTCTGTTTCGCGCTCCAGACACGCGCCGAGGTCGAGTTGGGCTTGGATGGTGGGCAGGTCGCCGTCGACTATGGCTTTGTAGAATTTGGGGTATTCGAACATGGGGAGTTTTTCTGTTTGGTCGAGGGGGTTGGGCTTGAGCGATGATGCGTTGCCGTTGCCGGATGAGGATACGGCCATCCAGGAGGCGCATGATGCGGTGTCATCGTCGGAATTCTGGGAGGCTTCTTCGGGGATGTTGTCGAGTCTGGTGGGTATGTGGTGGTGAGGGGGTCCGAGATTTGGGTAGTGGATGGGGGATTCTTCTGTGGGTTGGATGGGTTCCATGACGGGCTTGACTTCGGTGGCCATTGTTGGCGAAGTAAATCTATAGATATTGGAGACTGTAGCTATACTAGCAACACCATAAAGGCCTCCGTAATCTTGCTCAAGGGCTTCTGATGTATAGGTTGCTGTTCGATAATGCTGATTATCTCCACAAGGCTGAAGGCTGTGCTTGACCGGGCTATGATTGATGAGGTGTCGACAGCGAGTACTGAGAAAGAAACGATGAGCTCAATGACTGAGGAAGAAAGTATATGGCATTAAGAGATCGTAGATGGAGAGCTAGTTGATACCTCTGACGAAGTCGTGCGGACTAGACACCAAGGCAGCAACAGCAGGCAGCCGCCGCCTATGGCAGCACTTCCACGAGCTTCACCTGCTACAAGGCTCCCAGTTTGTGCCTAGCCCTCGTCCCATCCTATTGGCCCATCTCTTCACCGGAAGGGTGTTGAACAGTAAGCGCGGCCTGACATGCAGCCCAGCTTCAGCTGAAAAGCTACCCCTCCTTTGCGGCGCTGCGCGGGGCAGCAGTGGCTGTGGTGATCGCCGGATGCACCACGCAGCCTCGTGCAATAGAGCTTGTTTCGGTGCGTGCCACGGTTTCGCATTTCTGCATACGCGTCTGTGAAGGAGGAGCCACTGTTTTTGGAGAGTTTGGTGCGCTTCCCTTGCAGGAGAGAGGTGCTTGACGTCAACTGGGTGAGGCGTTCACTCCTGCACCGCCCCACCAACAGACCAGTCACGTCACTTCACAGCTGACGGTGCTGCTATTCAAGAACCAACTTCCTCTGCAGCTTTTGACCTCCGCCAACACACTTTTTGGGATCCGCGTTGGAATCTGGAAACCATGTCTGGCTCGACGAAATACATATTTCTCATCGCGATCGCGCTGCTGGTGCTCCTGCCCAGCGGAGCGCATGCGTTCGGCGCTGGCAACATTGCCTCCATTTCGGCTATTGAGGGCAAGAACTGGCGCCATGGGGACATCGAGGATATGCTGGCTACGGTCGCGTGCCTGAGGGGACACAAGTGGAAGTCTATGATGATCAAGCGCGTCTACTTTGGCAACTGGCTTCGAGATTACTCTCAGGTATGTATGTCTCCAGCAATCAAAACAATGCGCTGACGGCATGTAGGCCGTGGATACTGCAACGTTGAGCAAAGTACAAAGCGAGACCATCCGTGTACTGGTCTGGATCCTCTCTTTCATGTCGTTTGGGTACGCGACCGGCGAGTTCGAGGTTACCGCAGATCGACTTGGTGTTTATCGCCCGGAGGAGCACATCGATAACCCCAAGGATTATGCGGACAACCAAGACGCGCGAAAGTTTGACCCACGGCTGCGTGGCCCGGTGATGGATGTTGAGTTGGCTATTGACCCGGAGACTGGAATGAAGAACTACATTGCCAATGAACGCGGTGGGTGGTCTACGTCCGCAGGATACGTCAAATTCTCCTTCGCGCGGGCCATCCATTTCGGGCGTATGTACACTCATGGACCTTCCAATGAGCGTGGATCTGAAGCAAACTTGTGCGAAGCCCTGCGCTGTCTTGGCCAGGGTCTCCATTGTCTCGAAGACTTTGGAGCGCATACAAATTACACCGAGCTGGTGCTTCGCGAACTCGGCCATACGAATGTATTCCCGCATACTGGAGTCTCGAGCCAGATTCACCTCCATGGAAAGTACGTTTTCCCGCTTGTTACTGGAACGTTTGGCGGTGTCGACTTCTTCCACTCTGTCTTGGGCGAAGCCACCGATCACTTCACACAATCCGAGATTGACCAGATGAACACCACGCTTTCAGATGCCTTGGTGAACAACAAGAAGGGTGGCCCTGGTGGCAGCAGCAGCTCATGCTCCGCTCTATGCGATGCGCTCGGCAAGGTTCCTGGTACTAGCGGTCTTGTACAAGAAGCATTGGCTCTCCAAGCATCCTCCGATGCCCAAGCTGCCGCAAATTCAGGCCATGGCTACCGAAGTGGTGGTTACGACGACGGTTACGACAACTACAGCGGGTCTCGAGCAGGCGGTCAAGGTCAAGGTCAATACCAACATCAACAAGGACCTCCACCGAGCTTCGACGCGCCACCCGGGTCAGTCGGTGGACCCCCAGGTCCCAACCTCCCTGGTACAAACACTGATCCCGCCACCATCATCCCCAAGATCTATCCAATCCTCGAATTCAGAGACAAGGTGGTAAAGTCCATCTCAGCCATCGTCTCCAAGATTCCCGGCCTCGAGAAGCTCATTGAGACCATCACCGAGCGCGTAACCCTTTTCGTGCTCTCCCTCCTCGCGCCCTTCATCATGCCCCTCGTGAAAGCCGCATCCGAGCAGCTCAAACTCGGTTCTTCCGCCGTCGTCGAATCAGCGGCTAAGCACCAGTTCGAAGTCTGGACGAACCCTACCTCTACGGATCCAACGCACAGCATGCTGTCCAAAGACCACTTCTCCAATATACTCAATGCGCCCGCTGGTCAGGTCGCAGTTACTATTCTGCAGTACGTGGCTCCGCGCGTAATTTATGCTTGGGACCATCCGGATGTGCCCGTCGACCAGGTGCTGGGTGATTGCATGCAGGTCTTCCACCACCCTGCGATACGCAATCACAACAGCGAAGTCCACAATAAAATGTTCAAGGTAGTAGAGGACTGGGCGCGTTCGTACCGCGGTCCGCGTCTCGACGATGTGCTGAGCTCTGATTCCGTCCGCGCCGGCAGGAACCACAGTGGACAGAACGATCACTCGCACGGCGCAGGACATGGCGCTGCAGGTGTCTCTGCCTTCCAGGGCCATAGCGGAGGCCACGGACACGGCGCCCAGGGCTCCGGACACGCTCCCTCACACCAATCAGGCGGTCACCAGAGCGGAGGCGGGCCCGGCGGTCTCCTCGGCAGCTTCGCTGGCAACCTCCCCGGCGGCCTCGGAAGCAAGTTGAGCCCCACGCTCAACCTCTTCAGCCAGAAGCGCGAAGGACCCGGCGACTTCGACGACGGCCGCCCGTCTTCTTCTTCCGGCGATCCGTACCGTTCGCACTCTCCCGCGCCTCACGACTGGGGTTCCTTCCAGCCTTATGAGTCTCAGTATGCGGGCGGTGGGTATCAACAACAGGGTGCGCCGGAGTATAATGCGCCTCCGCCATCGAACGCGTGGGTTGGAGGTGGGGAGTATTCGGGTGGTCATGGCGCGGAGCCGGCATATACGGTGCCTACGGCGTATCAGCAGGGGTATGAGAATTACGGTGCTAGTTCTGGACCTGGTGGGTATGGAGGAGGTTATGAGCAACAGCCGCCACAACAGCATGGTGGGTACTCGTATGATCAGGGTAGTGGTGGAGATGGGAGGCGCTGGGGCGAGTAGGTTGGGATTGGCGTGTTAGTGGCTACTGTTGAGCTTTACTACGGTGACTCGAGAATAGGTATGCGTAGGTCGTTGGGAAGACGGGACGAGGTGCGAGGCTTAGGCTCTGCGAACGGATGATTCCCATCTCATAGACTCCTTGTTAGCTTGGCAATGAATATTGAACGCCCTTGCAAGCCTTGAACAGAGTAGAGATTCGTTTCCTATTTTTTTTTTATCAGATGCTAAATCTCCCCAATCTCGCAGCGTAGAAAGAAGCGCTTCCCAAAGCAAGCAACAAAACGTGGATATATGTCCCAGTGAACGCCGGCGGGGATGCGAGCATGTCGTGGGTCGCGTGTTTACAGTGGCGGGTGGGTGTTTTGGTACAATACAGATACACGGTGCATCGTCATCGTCGGTTGTTCGTCTACTCGTTGATCTTGGCCAGGAGCTCGTGGTCGCGGAATAGCGAATACTCCTCCTCGCCGACTTTGATGGGGCTTCCGCCAAACTAGTATGCGTCAGCTTTCCGTCCGGTCATCATATCCAACCGTCATATTTTGAGGGTCTGAAGCGGACGTACCTGCGGAATCAACACCTTATCCCCCGGCTGCACGCTGGGCGCAATCCTCTTTCCCTCCTTGTCAATTGCGCCGGGGCCGACGGCCAACACCTTGGCCTCGTTGAGCTCCTTGACGGCACTGTCGGGCAGGAAGATGCCGCCGGCGGTGCGGGCCTCGGGCTTTATGCGCTGGACGAGGATGCGGTCGAGGAGGGGGGCGATGCTGCGGATGGATTTGATGGCAGACTACGGCATTCAATTAGGATGAGGCTTCTCAATTTTCACAGCAGTACAAATAGAAGTCAATCGCCCTTGTGTAAAGAACTGGTTGAATGAGGGAGCTTGGGTTAAGAGGGACCAGTGAAAGCTTGAGAGGTGGGAAGACGGTGTGGTAGGTTTGGAGGGTGCTTACCATTGTGGATTGTGAGGCTGAGAAGACGAGTGTGGGAAGCTGCGGATTGGATCTTCGTAGAGGACTGGTGCGGTGACGATCGGAGGTAAAAGAGATGTTTGGGATGTTTTTCTGGTGGTGCTGAGGAAAATTCCAGAATCGGGGGCCCGTGCGCACCTCCGAAGCTTCTCCTACTGACCTCGGCACCACCTCGTTCAAGTCACTGCTACTCCCACAGCATGGCTTTGTTTCTTGTTCACATGTGGTAACTCGCATCCCTATGTATCCTGGAGACTTTGAGATACCGTATCGATGAAATGTAGGCATCCGAGGTCGCCAGCACTGAGTTCTAGATTCAGAGGCCACTTCTCCCATGGAGGAGACCCTGGGCTGTTACATGGTGCCAGCGATGGATACCAACCAGTATTACAGTTCATGGCACTGAGTTATGTTTCATGAAGCTTTTTCCATCGAACCCGATGCTACCAGGGCTGAAGATGCGTTCATTCGAGTTGGCCGCCTCTACTCACTTTTCCCGAAGTCGAATGAATGAGGAGCTACCTTGCCATCCAATATCGGACCCCATGGAGGCCAACCCGATTCGTTTATTGGTTGGGTGCTGCAGGCCGGGCCGAATGCATGCCAACATTTCAGCGACCACCCCGCTTCTCGGGGCTCGCACGCACTTCCTTCCATCCCATCAGGTTTTTAAACTAAACTTTTACTGTACTCTTTGCTTCTACGAAAACGCAGAAGGTCCCGACTCTGCTCCCGCTCGTCCTTCTCCTCATTGCCTAATAAGGCTCTCAGCCTTGCTCAGCCTTCCGACATGGAAGCCCTCGCGGCTTTCTCGGTGGCATGCAACGTTATGCAGACCATTCATTTTTCTATGTCAGCAGCGAATCTATGTAGAGCTCTATATAACGGAAGTTCCCCGGAAGAAGATCTCGACATGCTCTGCGAAAGCCTGCTCAGGGCTGTCCGAAGCCTTCCAGCAACCAACGTGGTTACTAGCCAACGGGGCCAAGTGGTCGAGCAGCAGTTGCAAGAAGTGGTAAAGGAACTGACAATCGTGGCTCAAGATCTGTGGAAAGAGCTAGACGAATTGAGGACGGATTCAAAACGCTCCAGGCTGCATGCCTTCAAGAACACCGCTAAATACATGTCGCGGATTGGTACATTACAGATATCGCTGGAAAAGAGTAAGAGTCGGATGGAGACAATCATACTGATCAGTTTGAAGTATGTCTTACCTTTGACACGGTTAGGTGCCTACTGAATGGCAAAGAAACGATCATGCCGCACTGCGAGATGCAATACAAGCTGCCTCGACTGCGAACGATAGACGTTTCTAAAACTTCTTGACTCATCTACAAAATCGAGACACGCAGCTCAATGACATTGTCGACAATAAAACTGGCGAAATTATAGCCCGCGTCGAGGAGAAAATGAAGGACATCCGAGGCCAAAACGAGCAGTATCGGGACGAGGTCACAGCGGCGTTGTCTGTTGGCTTTGGGGCGTTGCAGGTTCGTTTAGATTCTGCGGACGCCAATCAAGAAAAAGATTTGGCGAAGCAAGAGATCCAAAGGTTCATGGACACTTTGACATATCCGGAAATGAACACTCGTCAGAATAGCGAAGCCATCAATCGCACCCATGGGCATACATTCGAGTGGATACTCGAAGGTGGCTTGCTCGGCAGTAGTCTTACACAGCTGCATGAAGAGATCCACAGCTCCGGAAACGAATGGATACCTAAGCACAATTCCTATAACGGCAATCTCAGGGACTGGCTTCGAAGTGAACAAAAAATCTACTGGATTTCGGGCAAGCCAGCCTCTGGTAAAAGTAATTTGATGCGGTTTATAACAACCAACTCGAAGACGCTGGAGCATCTTCGAGTGTGGAGGCCTAGAGTCAGGATAATTTGTTCATATATTTGGACAGCGGGTACGGCGATGCAGAGAAACCACAAGGGAGTAGTAGCTTCACTACTCCATCAGCTCCTGTCTGTTGATCCAAAAGCCAAGGAGGATCTCTACAAAGACCTACAACCGTTCTTGAGAAGAGACCTGTCTGACTGGTCGATGGAAGACTTGGAATCATGTCTGCGCCGAATATTGCGAATGAATGACAGCGGTGTGTGTATTTTCGTCGACGGTCTGGACGAGATACAACCTGAAGCTGAGGGGGGAAAGTTTGGATTGGTGAAGTCCCTTCAGAGAATCTCAGCCAACCCAAATACAAAGATATGTGTTGCAAGTCGACCGGAGAATGTCTTCCATAAAGCCTACGGAACATTCCCCAGACTTCGTCTCGAAGATTTGAATTATGAGGATATACGGGGATACGTCCAAAACTCTTTGAAAGACCTCGAACCAGACTCTTCCCTGGGTGTGACGATGAGTAAGGTCACGAGTCTTGTCAATGTGATCACGGAAAGAGCTAGTGGCGTGTTCTTGTGGGCAAATGTTGTTGTCAATACCATAATTAGGGCATACCATGACCGGGACGACTTCGACAGTCTTCTACAGCGCGTATATCAACTCCCCAGCGATCTAGAGAACTTGTATGAGGAAACATGGAAACGAATCAATCCGGATGATAGACGGTTCCATCAAGCTAAATCTGCGCTATATTTCAGGCTTGTCCTGGAATCACCTGACTACAAAGTCAGTCAGCTAGGGGCCTTGATATGCGCAGAGCCGAAGTTTGCGCATACGCTATTTACAAGCGGCGCCGAGGGAGTCACTGATGAATATCTTCGCCAAGAGTGTCGGAACTTCGAAGCACAAATAACTGCGCGTTGCGCCGGCTTGCTTTCAATTTCTGACCCGCAGACGCCCCCAGCGTCAGTCGATTCCCATTTCAATGGACGCAGCATCTCAGTCGTACACAGGAGCGCTATCGACTGGTTCAAGGACTGTGCTAGTGGTCAAGCGATTTTACGTTACGAGCGACGTTCTGTCAAAGAGTTGCAGTTTCGTGCCTGGCTGGGGTACACCGCTGAGCTACTCTTTCAACGAGGACCCCAGCGTAGTCCGGACATGTCTCGTGCAATAAAATTTCACTTTCGGCCCTCAGCTCTTCAGTTTGTTGGGCCTTTCCGAGCGCAACTTGAACGGAACTACTTCGTGTTTGCGGCCGGAACTTGGAAAAGATCCCCACTAGGGGCCTTCTTCGAAAATGAACTTCACCTTGTTGAGATGGCTGTCTGGGCGGGATCATTATCCTACGTCCATGATTATATCAAATGGACCAGAAACAGAGACCGGGAAACCAGGAACAAAATTGAGAATAGCATACTAGGATGGCTGTGCACTCGACTCTGGGATCTTGGGACGGAAGTGAAGCTCGTTGAAGGCGATTGGACCGAGCTTCTGGATCTCATCTCAGAGCTGCTGTTCTGTAACAAGAACCTTGATCCTACCGTACCTTTGGAAGGGCTTCGCTATATCTACGACGATCGAATCCCTCTTCAGCCGGCTATAGGCTCCTTCCTGCTTACATTTAATCGATCTTTGGAACAACGCTGGGCGATGTCACCAAGACTACATATGGCGTTTCTTAATGCCTTATACAGGTTTCTCAGACTTGAAAAGACGATGGATTGTCACGTGACAGTCCAACTAGGCAAACATAGTCTTTCTGAGCAAGCAGGGCTTGGCTGGTGTTGGCAAGGTTTCGGTCGCAACATGGTGTGCCCGATGTGGGACTGCACATTCTGGACGTCGGTCAATGCTTCTCAGATTTTCCGATTCACCCACTCCAGATTGCTCCAGCTAGAATCCTTCCGAAGGCTTCCAGGGGACGGACAAGACCTCATCAAGGCGTTTCTTCATACGGAGGCTCGGCCTAAGAAATGCAAGTTCATGTGCTTTTCACAAGTAGGTGGGATCCTCCGCAAGGAGCTAAACTTGGAGACACTCAATCTTGGTATCCAGCTTGCTCAAGAAGCGTATGAAACGTGGCCCTGGGTTTCTTTGGGAGGCAGGTCCGACACTGTTGCTACACTTTGGGAAGAGTTTTGGAACAGAGTAAAATCCTCTGAGGATGATCACTCTGAAGACCCGTGGTGGTTTCGTATATCAAGGCCATTGCCGCCACTTATCAGCAGTCTCTCGGATATTGACTGGTCCAAACAGCCTCAATATGCAGCCCTTGATGCTTCTATCTTAAAAGCTTCAACCTCAGAGGAACCACCGATCACCATTGGCAGCAGTTACTGGCGAGTAAATCGGTACCCGAAGCCTCAATACGGCCCACTTTTCAGTGGCTAAAGAGACACAGCCTCATCTAAGCTCAACCTCAGGACAGTATTCGAGCATGAGGTCCAGTTGAACATGTGCAGGTTCAAGCGTACGGTTGGTTGGCTACAATCG
The DNA here is from genome assembly GCA_019022785.1 of Pseudomonodictys pantanalensis. Taxonomy (NCBI): domain Eukaryota; kingdom Fungi; phylum Ascomycota; class Dothideomycetes; order Pleosporales; family Parabambusicolaceae; genus Pseudomonodictys; species Pseudomonodictys pantanalensis. Next base: position 37,314 of record JAFHBV010000115.1, read on the forward strand.
AAGTTCTCAACAAGATTGATAAAACGGTAAAACGGGCGGGTGTTTATTTAATATTTTCCATACAAACTAATGACACATATTCGTTTGCTAGAAGGGTAGGGTGAGCGCAGGTTTTTTTCTTTCTAGGTTGTCAGTGTACAGTTCCGGGACGAATTGGTACCCTAAGGTAGCAACGAGAAAGAGCCATACTTTTTTCTGAAATCATGTGCTTCCTGGGAGTGCACCGTATCTGCACGGTGTCCTCTGAGCGGGGCGGCGTAATAATTGAAAGTCACTGCTTTTGCGATTGACAGGACCTAGATGAGCTCTACCTTAGACTCTGGGATAGAAGCCTAGGGTGAACTCATATTAGGCACATCGCCGCAGATCATTGTGGGAAGATACTCGCCCCGGTTTGCATACCACTTGCGATCGTTTGAGTTGCCATCGAACGAGTTGCATGTATATTCGTTCGCTCGTGTTGAGGCTAGGAAATTTTCCATTGCAGGGTCCGTGCGCACCTCCGAAGCTACTGAACTTGAGAGCCTGCATGATCGCACACCCTGTGCTATACGCATTTCTCTTGCTTCTTTATCATCCTCTTCGCACTCGCAGAGAATTATTGAGCGAGATCAATGCCCCGGCTCCGTTTATGTGGAGAAGCAATGCCCTTCTCCGCTTGAGGAGCTGCTCCTCCGCAAACCCCATCCGCCATGGATCCCGCAAGAGATGGTATAGCGCTGTAAAGAAGGGCCTACCGGTGACCGCCGAGGAGTATTTGGAGGCATTCACGGCAGTGTACCCGCCAGCAGAATGGGGCTCTCGGCTGGGTGTTGCGATCAGCGGAGGAGTGGACTCTATGGCTCTAGTGACGCTGCACCAGAAAGCTAGAGAGGCGATGCAGATAAAGATGGCACTGGCAATGCGGACAGACTTGGCCCTGCCGATGCTCTTCGGATTCATCATCGACCATAGGGCGCGGCCTAAGAGCATGGAAGAGGCGCTTTGGGTCCGGAGGCAGCTTGCAGAGAAGCGTAGGGCTCGTACCCCGGTTGTCTGATCACGGAGACTGACTTCAATAGTAAATATGAGCGCAACTATCTCACCTCTTTCGTGGCCTGAAGGCTACAACTTCGCCGAATCCCCCAGCTTCGAAAGCGACGCCCGCAGGCTCAGATACCAGGCTCTTGGACGATGCTGTGTACGACGGGGAATAGATCGGCTGATGGTTGCACATCACGCTGACGACCAGGCGGAAACCATCATGATGCGCCTGATCGACAACAAATGGCGGTCAGGCCTTCAGGGAATGCAAGGCGTCGAATGGATACCGGAGTGCTACGCCATGCATGGCGTGCATCGCAGTACGGCCTTGAATAATGCGAAGAAACAGCTCAAAGATAGACGGAATCTACCGTTCAAGACCGAGACTGGTGGCGTACAGGTCCTACGGCCCTTGCTAGGCTTCGATAAGAGTCGTTTGATTGCAACCTGCGAGGAGAGTGGAATTCCCTGGGCCGAAGACAAGACAAATCATATACCAACGCACACCAGCCGCAATGCCATACGTCACGTTCTCAGAAACTATCAGCTACCTGCGGCACTCTCTGTCACGTCGTTGGTGAACTTGTCACAGAAGATGCAGGCTCGCGTCGCATCACACAAAGAGTACGCACGAAAGCTGTTTGACAAGTGTCCGTTAAAGCTCGATATCCAAACAGGCTCGCTTATCGTACGCCTGCCACCGCAATCCTCTCTCCTCGATCGTCCTATTATGTCTGAGTCGGACAAGAAGGAGGCGCGAAACAATGCGTACTATCTCTTGGAGCGCGTGGGCAGATTAGTGACACCAAGGGAGCAGACCCCGCTCAGCCAGCTCTCTAATGCTGTCTTGCACGTCTACCCTGCTCTAGTCCTTGAGGAAGAATTGGATAAATACCCACCGGCCAAGAACTTCTCTGTTTTCGGCATCTGGTGGCGGCCCTGGAGTGGGACTTCTCCGTTCGATGCAGTGGACCCCGAGCCGCACTCTATGGAATACTTACTCTCAAGGCAACCTCTTGAAAATATAGAGAAGGGGAAGCCTAGCTTCTATGTTACGATCCCACCCTCCTCTCTGGCATCCCCTTCCGACGAAGCCACAGCTTCCGAAGACGGAACCCACCTTTTCGACGGCCGCTTCTGGATCAGAGTAAAGAACCACACGGCCTATCCGCTCGTCCTCCGCACGATTTACGATGAAGAACTGCATGCATTGCGCTCCGCAGAAGCCGAAAAGCCCTCTGCAGAGCGAGGCCGCAATTCACTAACGACCTGGAATGACCTCTACATTCGAGCCGCCATCTCCCTCATCAAACCCGCCGAAGTTCGGCGTCACCTCCCCGCCATTTTCATCGAGGAAAAACCCGGCGAGCAACGACTCATCGCTTTTCCCACGCTCGGTGCGGGGGGCTATTTGACGACAAGTGGCACAGTCGAGCAGCTGTGCCGTTGGGACATCCACTACAAGCAATGCGACTTTGGGGCTCGGAGGCCAGAGGATGTCATTGTGCTGGGCATACGCAAACATCATATTGAGACGCAGGCGAAAGCGCTTTGGGCTGCGCAGGCGGGCACCAAGACTCTACGTCTCGGACCAAAGTACAAGTCTGGAGTCAAGAGAAGACAGGTGGACCAGGGCCCGCAGAAGACCAACAAGATCCAGAAGGTGAGGAGTGAACAGAAGGCAACGAGAGAGCAGCAGCGCATGACGCAGCGCGAGCAGGAGGGACTGTCGTTCTTGGAGGATTTTAACGATGAGCCGCCGGTCGTGCAGGATCAGGGGGTCATGCGGTGGGAGAGTTTGGGTGATAGGATATGAGGAGTATAATTTTGTAAATATTGTAACTATACCATATATACCCGAGTAGCGAACGTTATGCAAAGCTCTTAGCATTTCTATACTTTCATTTTAGCTCCATCTGCTACTGTGAGGAGCTACACCTCGACGTCCGAGTTACCTCGGCATCTTCCCCAGATTTCTCGCCAATCGCCGGCGATTAAAGTCCGCGCCGCGACCCCCTCTCTTGCACATCAACATAAGCAGTGAGAGCTTTATTGACGTTTATACTACTTCTGTTACCCTAAATCACTTGAAATTGCCATCTCTTCTACCTCCGATAGCTCCACATCTGTCTTGCTTGACCATCCCGCACCCAAACGCTCAGCATGCCCTCCGTTGACGTCAAAGTCAAACCCCAGACTCTGAGCAAAGAGCTCTCAGAGGGCATCCCCGACCCAGGCACATTTGAGAACATACCGCGCGTAAAAACCGTAGCAGGAGATCTGGGAGCCCAGTACGTCTTACACACACCATTCTCAGTCGCAAACCCCAGTCCACCTCCGCAGCCTCCCAAACAACACCCCTAACGCACTGCAGGCGCGTAAAAAACAAAGTAGTCATAATAACCGGCTGCAACTCCCCCCTCGGCATCGGCCGCGCAACCGCCCATCAATACGCCCGCAACGGCGCGCGCGCCATCTACCTTTGCGATTTTACCCCCACCCACCTCGAGACGCACAAGCGCGAACTCGAATCACTATACCCCTCTACCAAAATCCACACCGCGACCTTCGATGCGGCCGACGAGCCCGCCATCGCGCACATCGTCCAACAAGCCCTCGACACCTACAACCGCCTCGATGTCTTTTTCGCTAACGCTGGCATCTCCTCCGGCAAACTATTCTGGGACGAAGACACCGCCGGCTTCATGAAGATGCTGCGCACAAACACGCTCTCCGTCTTCCTCGCCGCAAAATACGCCTCAAAAGCCATGCGCGTCACCTCCCCGTCCAAACCATACCCCGGCGGCTCCATAATAGCGACGGCGAGCGTGGCAGGGCTGCGGAGTAATGCGGGGCCCACGGATTACTCGGCTAGTAAAGCCGCGGTGGTGAGTTTGATGCAGACGTGTGCGTATCAGCTTGTGGGGACTGGGATACGGTGTAATGCTGTGTGTCCGGGGCTGATTGAGACGGGGATGACGGCGCCGACGTATGAGGCGGCGAGGAAGAGGGGGAGTGAGGGGAAGATTGGGCAGTTGAATCCGTTGAGGCGCGGGGGCGTGGCGGATGAGATTGCGAGGGTGGTGCTGTTTTTGGGGAGTGAGGAGAGTAGTTATGTTAATGGACAGGCGTGGGCTGTGGATGGGGGGTTGAGTGCGGGGCATCCATTTGTGCCGGGGAAGTTGGCATAGGTGGAGGAGAGGGAGGTGTAGTATTGGGTATAAAAGCAGATGAGGCATCCTTGCAGTATGGAACGCAGGGTCAATGCCGTCAGTATGGACTTGTATTGGTATTAAAAGTCCCTCGGAGCATCAGCTTCCAAACGCAACCTTTATTTCATACGCTTATGTGCTACCCACGCTTTTCCTCATCTCCAGCATCTTCGGACCTTCTTCTCCATCCTCGACATCCATTACTTTGAACCCAAGCTTCTCATAGAAGGCCTTAGCACCTTCATTCCCCTTCGCGACGTGAACACGGACAACAACACCACGACCATCATTCCCTGCCTTCACCAAGCTTACAGCGTACTCCTCCGCCGCCTTAATTAGCATAGCCCCGACCCCAGATCCTCTAGCTGACTCCTGCACGAACATCGCAAAGAGCTCAAAGACCACTGGACCTGGATCCTCAGTGGCGGTCGACGTGTCGGCTGCTTGGTCCACAGGTCCAAACAAGGCTGTGCTGCCGACCCATCTGCCCTCCATCAATGTATTGACCACTTTGTCCTCGCCAGTAGTCTCCATTTCCTCTGGTATTTCTCCATCCAGGTTGCGATGAGGTTCGGGCTTCGTGACAGCGACAAAGGTGAACGCGAGCGGGTTTCGCATTCGAGCGTCCCATTCAGCATTGGTGAAAGCCTTTTCACGCGCATAGGTCGAGGAGAATGCGCTGGGAGCGACTTGTAGGGAGTTGAGACGGAAAGCTTTGTAGTGCGTGAGGAGGTGGTGCCATGTAAACGGATTGTGGTGCGTTTTTGGGAGGAGATGCGTTTCGTAGCTTGGCGGCATGACAGAGGTGGGCGACTCCATGATGAAAAGTAGGCTCAAACTTCTGTGAACTTGTGGTTTCGTTGAGGATGGGTGTCGTATTGACTCCCCAGGGATGGCATAGTATATACTAAGGGGCTGAGTCATAGCTGTAGGGTCACAGGCGTGGCAGTGCACTGCAGGGTGACATGCATGTCTTCGGACCTGCCTATTGTTAACAGTAGTACCTCTTCTCCGAGGATGGGATACTTATAAAAAAAATAGTGCGCCACCCCAAAGGGCGGCGTTGTTGAACGACTCAACGCTTCCTCAACCAAAGACTCCCTTTTGGACGCCGCCGACCACGCGAACATCCTCAGTCTCAACCCAATCAATCACGAATCCCAGGTCCAGCTGAGGAAAGGCTATAGGAGAGACGGCCTGATGCCCAGCAACCAGCTTCGCCAATGAGGTTGTCGCAAGCCAGTCCAGGCAGCTTCGCAGACGCAGGCGATATTGAACGGACAGGTCGAAGCCTTGATCCTCACTCAAGAGAGGTCCCGTCGCCAAAGCCTTTGCCGTGCGTAATATGCCACCGTTCCTAACTCACGAGCCTCATCGTCGTAGCATTTATGACTGAGCGACCGCATCTCTCCATTCACTCGCTCCTATTGTAGTTGCCTTTCCCAGAACCTCGTGATCGAATCGGGCGTCGACATTGGCGCCGCAAGCCGGAACGCTGCAAAAGAAGTCGTTAGCCTTGTCCCAAACTTACCACCTTGCACTCCACTTCCCCGGGACCTTCGTCTTACATTCCAAGCCGCCCCAACAGCAACTCCCTAGTCGCAACAGCACAACATCTCTTGCGCTTCTCAATCCAGCACCGCCATCTTAAGGTGTTTCCACCCTCAGAAGCTTCTCTCTGTATGTAGTAGCATGACTTTCAGAGACTAGTCTTTGATTCCGCTCCAGTCCCTGTCAGGTGTCGGAGGGCATTCATGTAAACATGATACGGTCAAATAACATCCTCAAAAACCGCATTGTTGCATTCGTAACGACAAAAAAGTTGTTCGAATGAAGAGGGTAGACGCTCGCCAATGCAGCTGCACGCTGAACGTGCCGGTTGACGATTAACGCGACTGGCTGGATATTACCCTGGGGTAACGGGTGCCGGGTTGGTGGATACCGTTGGCACGGACTTGCTGATTTGTGGATAGTGGGCGAGGTTGGAGATGTGGGCGGGACGCAAATCCTTGTTGGGGAAGTGCACGGGATCTTCTTCGTCGTTGCAGCGAGTCAGGTTCCTGATGTGTCAGCCATATGGTCAAGCACTGCGTACTAGGTCCGACACCCGTAGAACAGACGGACAAGTCTTGGTGAACCTTCGCGGTCTGGGGTCTGGAGCGTGACGGTCCATCATAGAACATGCCGGAGCATGAAGACAGTATCAATCTGAGAACGCGTTGAGACCTCGCTGGGCACCGAAGCACCTTTCCGACGAGTGGATCTCTGCGACAGCCGAAGCCAAACAGAAGTGACACGTCTGTGTGTGAGACTTGACCAAAGTCAAACCGTGCTCTCCCTTCGCCCTTCCAATCCATCCAAGAGGTCCGAAAGTCTCGTGGTTGACGTTGGTACTCAGCATAGCAGCTCCCGATACGGCCTCCAGCACAAGGGTGACAAGCGCTCAGACGGCATTCAAAACCCCAAAGACGATCCTCTGCCGAGGTGTCCGGCACCTCTCACCACATCTCTCCTCACAGTACCTCCCAGTCGATCGAGCGAAGCTATCCATGGTAGCCAGAGTCTGTTGTACGGAATCGGAGTCGACGTGGTCCTCAATTGAGAACTTTAACGCCCCAATGGGCACATGAAACCGAAATTCGAAGCGTGCGAGCGCTTCCCATACCTCTTCCTCCCTTTCAGTGAGCCATCTTGCACAACATCCAGAACCGAGGTCCCTTCCGAAGGCTGCCCGGCGCCTAGTCGAGAGGTCGGCGACATGACCGCGAAACTTCCCATCTGCGGGATGCAAACGGGTACCAGAAAAGGATTAGGGTTAAGATCCGAGCCTGTCCTCCTCGCGAACCTAGGTATTGCTACCAAGGTGCGATGTGACCAGCATACAAAACAACCCATTGAGACCGTGCTATGAGGCTCGGGTGTGTGCAAAGTCGTTACGCTTTCGCGAGGCGCCGTGAGGCATTCCAGGTGGAAGACAGACTCGGCAACTGTGGGGAAAGTGACATGTGGGTTATGCTTGCGGTGCAAGCGAGAGAAGAAATAGTGCTGGGGGGAGTTGCGCGCGATAGTCCCGCTGTTGTTGACATGGTCAGAGGTTGGCGATGGTTTGGCAGGGTCCGGAATCCAGTCCGAGTTCCGTGGAGTGCGTTGGCAGTTCGAATAGAGGAAGACATATTGGATTGGAATTGTTGGTGTCGTTGAAGAGAAAGGGTGCGAGAGCGAGGACAAAGTTGGGTGGCTGGCGACGCGCCATGGAAACACGCTAGTCGTTTGTGGATTAGATCATTTCACGTCATCACGCTTTTGGAATTTCTAAGTTGCCTCTGATTGCGTCTTCTTTGTGCCGCTGCCTCTGCTACCATCCTCCGCGAGTCTTATTTACTACGAGGGCTAGAGATGAGTGCCTCCGAAGAAGCGATCAAAGCCGCCGCGGAGTTCGTGGGTCCTTTCCTAGAGAAGAGTCCAAATCGACTCAACGATGCTTCGAACATCGACACGAGCGATCTGTTGGATGATGCACTCAACCATCTACAGTCAATACATGCTGCCGAGAAAGCAGCAGATCCGGATGCTCCTTACGATGGATCCCTAGTCGGCGTTGTCTACGGCCTGCTCGATCTCGTCACATCATTCGGCATCCTCCCTCGACTTTCTCCAGGAGTAGCTTTCGGCCAGCGTCCACGATCTGTTTTGATTACTTCATTTCCGCCACCAAGGGTGGTTTACGATGAGCAAGGCCTATCTAAAATTGTGGATGTCTTCTTCCCCATCTTCAAAGAAAACGGTACTGGTCTACAGCCTCTAATCAGCCAACGAGTACTCCCAGATCTGGTATCTGCCCTTGCCGAGCTCTCGTTCTCGCCCAGAAGTAGTCAGCGAGCGCGTTCAAAACACACACCTGAGTATCAGGACTTACTGTCCTCAATACCGATCTCAAGATTACTGCCAGTCCTAACTTCCCTCTTACAACAAGCTGTCCCATCGTGGTGGAAGCCCACGCTATCTCGCGAGCTTTCCATGGTTCCTCTCCGCCCGCATGGAGTAAGACACACCGTCGAATTCCTCTCCTTATCCTACCTCTCGCAGAATGCACATGTACCGCAAGAGACTTCAAGCTCGCAGGCGCAGCTTCCATTACCTCTCGAAGCTATCACCCAGGCATCCAGGCTGCTCACCTCGGTACCAAGCGGTATCAACCAGGATGAATGGTTCACGCAGTTGACACCACAGCTCTGGCATCTACTCGATGGATTAGAGGGCAAAGAGCTCAGTCGGGCAGCCGGACAGATTATTGGAAGTGGCATTCTGACCAAGAAGTCGACCGGCGCTCCTGGCACCATTGGATGGGAAACTTTCGCACGGCCGTTGATCGATGGCATATCCCCGGGGAGTACTGTACAACCCAAATCACAGCCACGCACAGTAGGTCGAGTTATCGTTGAGGAACATCATTTGGAGCTTTGCCTGAAACGGATGGCTACAATTGCCTCTTCATCCTCGCACGTGGGCCTGCTGAAACGACTCATTGGCCCTTCCCTACTTTCCTTGTGGGCCCTGCTCAACTACGCAACTTCGAGGCCGACTCTGAACAAACAGTGGGTTGAGCTTCCGCGAGCTATCATGCTTCGCTATCTGAGTATCTCTTGCGAGCCGACACGGATTACCAATCTCATGGAGAATTTGTTCTGGGATGGTGCGACCTCGTGGGCTTTTGGACCAGGCTCGCAGGGAGGTGTCGAAATTCGGCCAAGAGAGCGTGATAGTGAAGAGTTCGGCAGTATGAGCGCGCTCCTGTCGCGTATTAGCAGCCTCGACAGCCGTATTACGTTACTTGTCGGATTACTTTCGGACGCATCAATCGATGACGAAGTTGCAGGCACGGTATTCCTCCACGCCACCAGGAAGTGGTTGGCTCCAAGCAAAACGGGCAAGCCGTCACTAAGCCTCGACGTGGAAGCAGATCCCATTTTAGCACTCACAAACGCTAAGCTTTCGGAAGCAATGGCAACCAAGTTCAAAGACAAATTTGCTCGCAGCCCGCAGCACGTTGTTGAGCTCATGAGCCAACTCTTGGGGAGCTTTGTGGACGGGCACAAAGCGCGGTCGAAAGAACTACTTGACGCAAAGAAGCCAAGTCGATCCAATCTGAGCAATTTGGTGCAATCATCCTCTGGCTCCACGAGCGCAGGCTCGGAACCAGAATCGGAGGACCTCGTCTCCTTTGCCCTAAGCATACTGGGTACGGTCATCGCATCCTCGGACTTCAAACGTACACCGGAAATCAACAAGCTGTTGGCCTCTATACTCCCGAGCTTGCAATATCTCTCTCAGCCCAACCACACTCCCTCTCTCTCCCCTCTCATCACCGGCGCATCATCCAACCTCCTCCAACACATCACCCCCAAAGCCACCTCAACCCCGGCAATCGACCCACAAGCCCAACACCGCGCAACCCTAAAATCAGCCCTCACAGAGCTCACCTCGCCCGAACCCCCAAACACCGTCTGGGCCCTCGCCACCCTCCGCAAACTAATCCAAGACCCGCTCTCNTTCCCCANCATCGACGTCCCCGCNACCACGCACACGCTCCTTTCCACCTCCCTCGCAAACCCAGAGTCCTACGTCCATCTAGCCGCCATACCCGTGCTCGTCGACCTGGCCATCCGTGCCCGCAACCCCACAATGCGCATCCTGCTCGACGCCTTCATCGACGCCGACGAGCGCTCACTCCGCCTGAAGAAAGACAAGGACATCGAGCAAGCGCTTGACTTCCGCCTTCGCATTGGTGAAGTACTAAGTAAGATTGTGCTGGAAGATGAGTTTTGGGCAGCTGGCAATGTGACGGCTACGAACCATGCCACTCTGAGACAGATTGTTGAAGCAACGCTCTCTCTGGCCTCACGCCGTGGCCAGCGGAAAGAGACGCTAAATAAGCGCCAGGAACTCGCTGAGGCGGAGAGGAAGGTGCAGGAAGAAGGCGAGGCTGCGTGGGGTGGCCCGATTCCTAACTTGCTGGATCCAGATGCGGAGAATCCGGTTGAGCAGGCGGAAAGAGATGCACTGTTTAAAATTATATCGGGTTGGGAGGAGACGGGGATTGAGGAGGATGTGCGGATTCGTGCTTCTGCGTTGAGTGTTTTGGGCAGCGTTGTAGAGTATAGAGCGGGGCTGTTGAATCAAGTTACAGTTGACGCAGTGCTGCAGATAGTGCTGTTGATTCTCACGATAGAGACGGACGAGGCGAAGGGTATTTTGAGGAGGGCTGCTGTGCTTGTGGTCATGGGCCTGCTGAGGGCTATGGATCAGGAGCTCGAGGCTGGGAAAGAGCTTGCTGTGGGACTGGAGATGAAGGCTTCAGAGGAGGTCGAGAGGGTTATGAAGTGGGCAAGGGACGAGGACGTTGATGGTTTGGTGAGAGATCATGCTGGGAGCGTGGTTGAGGGGTTGGAAACGTGGAGAAAGAAACAGCTGTACAAGATTAGAGATGAGGGTTTGCGGCTTGGACCTGATCTTGGCCTGGAAGGGAATCTGAGGGGCTTGGAGGTGAGGCCACTGCAAGAGCAGGAAAGGATGAGTAGGCGCGGGCCTGTGATTGAAGAGATTGAGTAAAGTTACTCATTTCGGGCGCGTCTAAACGCTTCCACTTTTCGCACAGATTGCGGCGAATGCCAACCTTCCCGCCTGGTATCTAATCAAATGCTCGAGGGATTTCCCTTGCCACAATCCCAATCGTAGCAGCACGTGTGTTTTGCGCGACCGCCCAATGACTTTCCGCCTTTCTTTCCGCGCATATCCCATCCTCAATGAGGCCACCAAATTGTATTTTCCACTTGACTCTCCTTCCCCAAATCAACCCGTCATCTCCTCATCCTTAATCTCCTTCCTCTCGACCTGATCCGCGTGTCCGACCCAGAGAACGTTATTACACCTATAACTCTATCAGTTGCTCGCTCCAGACACATTGAATTTCAACAAGAACCCAAAAGCGACAGGAAAAGATCGAAGATGGCAAGTCTTCTTTCCAAAAATCCAAAGCCCTACCTTATGAGCACATCGCCCAGCGAACCAGTGTTCTTCCCATCCATAAACTCCTCGGTATTCTTGAGTTGAATGTTCATGTACGAGTCGGTCGAGACGAGTTTGCCCTTGTACTCGGTGTCGCCCCACTTTAGCTTGACGACGACGTCGCTGTTGATCCTGCATGCTGTGAGTATCGCTGGCGTCGTGGGGGGTATGCGCTGCGCTCGCGCATGCGGGTTGCGTGGTGGGGAGGTGGTACGTACATGCTCATGAGCATGGGTTTCGGGTTGAAGGGAGCCTGCGCCTGGATGGTTAGCTGGCATCTGAGCTGGTAAGGCGAGTGTTATTACCATGGTTATTGGGTGGTTGACTGTGCGGAGGATTGCGCTGCTGTGTTCGTCGACGAGGCAGCTTTGGAGCTCCGCAACGGCGACAAAGATGCGCGGGGGAATGATTTTCCGGGCGGCCAATGGGGAGAGGGGTGGCCCGCCCCCGCCAGATCTGGGGACCCTCAAGCTTCGTAAGTTCATACAGTCGCAGCATTGCATATTGCAACGTTACGTACAGCCATCATGGTCCTCGCACTTGCCCTAACCGCTGAGCTGAATGGGTAATTTCTCAAGACTCACCATCTCTCCGATGGGTAGCATCGACTAACAAAGCACAGCGTCACCGACCTCCGCCCCCTCGACACCCAAGACTCGCCCTTCGACTACACATTCAAAGTGCAATGCACATCCTGCCGCGAAACGCACCCAAATTTTGTCACCATGAACCGCTTTGTACGCCGCCCTTCATCCGCACCGCCGTACCACCGCATCCACATCTCCCCCGAATTCCACACACCATCTGACAATAACCAGGACATGCACGAAGTAAGCGGCAGCAGAGGCGAGGCCAACTTTGTCTGGAAGTGCAAGAACTGTAAGGTGCCGACCACGCCCCAGAACTAGGCCTTGGTAAACACGGGACCGATGACGGGGGAATAGAGAGAACACTCGGCGAGTATCAAGGCTGCGCCGGCGAGCTATGAACAGAGCGATCCGGCGAAGAAGGTCAATGTGCTAGAGTTTGATTGCAGGGGGTTGGAGTTCACCGAATTCAAGGCTGAGGTGGGTGATACAATGGAGGATTTGGGGGAGGAGAGGGGTATGGATTGCTAATGTGGTGATAGGGCGAGTTCCTCGCGACTGGCGTAGAGTCGGGGACGAAGTTCACGGGGATTGATCTGTCGGAGGGGGAGTGGTTCGATTATGATGAGAAGGCGGGAGAGGAAGTTAGTATTACGGGTGTGAAGTGGGAGATTAGGAGAGCATAAGAAGGCGTGGCTGAGGGCTGGAGATGACGTCGGAAACTTGGAAAGGCACGGTCTGCCGATAGGGAAGCGACGGGATTAGTACACGTTATCGTTCCTCACAGGATGAACATGAAGAATACGATGCTATATGCTACACCATGAGATGCAGGATGAAAACGCCAGTAGAATGCTGCAGAAGCCCTTCCCCAACGCCAGCCGAATGCCCATCCCATACCGACACCTACCCATCAGAAACTCTTCCCCTTCCTACGATGCGTTACCCACCTCCGCGACAAATCGTACATCTTCCGGCTCCACGGCCTCGTAATAATCTTCCCCTCAAACGTGCCACTGAACAGACTGAACAAGACGAGCAGCACAAGCGAGACGCCCAAAATAATCGCAAACGCCCACCAATAACTCTTGACGGTGAACTGCGTGCCGACGAACTGGATGGAGTAGTAGCCAGTCATGAGCGTGACAGGCATAAAAACTATGGTGACCTTGGCAAGCAAGAGCGTGATCCGGGTGAGTCGTTCGACGCTGAAAGACTCCTTGATGGCGATGAGGTTGAAGTTCTGTCACTTTTGTGAGCACAAAGCGCAAAAGTACTGATAAGGGGAGGAGGAGAGGCGAACTTACCATCATGACCAGACTCTCCTTCTGATCAATACACTCCTGAATCTCACTCAACGCATACAGCATAATCCGGTCCTTCAACCTCTCGAACCTCGCCCTCGCCGCTGAGCTCAAACTCACACCCAGCAAACTATCCTGTTCTGGGATCTGCGGGCTACTTATCATCGGGGAGCCCACCGCAGGGATAGACGAGGCGAGGGAATCGACACCGGAGACGATGTGCGAATTCTTGAGGGACGCGAGGGTGGCTTCCTGTTTCTTTAGGACTCGCTCGATGATCAGCTCGTAAGACTGGTAGACTCGCTTCAGGACCGCGAGTTGGCACCCGATGTGGTGGAGTTGATCGATGTGTTCTAGCGACGCGCGAACCAACATCTCTCTTCTCTACTCTATGCGTCAGCAGCCTTCATCAGTAAAGGGTCGGATGAGGAGAACATACTAGCCTGTCCAACTCTGCCGCATACCCATGCTCCCTCCGCGTAACTAGACTATACGTCGTAAACCAGTCCTCAAACAAATAATAAAACAGCAACCCGGGACTATCCGTACTGCGATGTGCGCTCTCCTCCTCACTGTTCCCAATGCGATGCCGAATAGGCAGCATGATGAGCTCGCTCTCGCGCAGCGGCGTCGGTGCCTTGGTTAATTGCCTGAACACATTGACTAGGTTCCTGCGCGTCGTGTACAGCGTCTTGAGCTCATGCGCTTTCAGATTGCCGTCTGAGAACGGGAACGGGTCCTCGGAGATGGAGATCACGGTCTTGTCTTCAGTCAACACTAGCCAATTCCATACGCGCTTTCCGTGAGGTACATCATGGGAGCGAGATTCCGAAGAGTCTGAAGAGGGCGAGTGCGGAGCGGCGCTGCGCGTGCGCACGTTGTGCAAAGAATTATAGCCCAGGCAGACGAAGCGCCGACCCCAGTCCACGGTTGACCAATGCCAAACGTCGTCGACTATGTGGTAGTGGCTGAGGTCGCGCACCATTTCGAGCTGGGTGCTGTGCATAATTTCTGTCATGCCGATGCTGGATTCTGAGTCCAGGTCTATGGAGGTGGATTTCGATTTGGAGGTGTGGGACGACTGGTGCGATTTGTGGCTCCTTCTCGAATGCAGCGTAGCAGTGCTGTCTTTCATCCGCAGGGAGTTGTTGTCCTTTCGAGGAATGGGATCGGAGCACATGAGACCTAGTAGGCGAGGAGAGAAGTCGTAGTGCTTGGCTAGGGCATGGAGGGTGTCTTTTTGGGTGTATGGTAGCCAGAGGTTGATCCATCGCGTGTGCAGATTCGGTGGCCTAGGCGTCGATATAAGGCGAGAGATGGAGTTGTAGCACAAATCGAAGGCGCAGAAGGCTTCGTCATCGCCAAAGTCCATCACGAAGTTGCTGCTCTTGGGACTTCGCGTTTGTCTGTCGAAGAGATCGAAGTTTCTCTCGCAGTCAAAGTTCCGGAAGGACTCGAGGATATCATCGTCGTCGAGATCTTGATAGTATTTGGGAAGCGACTCAGCTGGTGATGCTGGTCGGAAAGCGCCGTTCATGGCGGCGTATAGACGTGTGGGGAGAGTTTGTTAGTATGAGAACGAGAGAAGGACGATTTCGTTTTGTGGAAGATCCCATCTTGAGGTCGACTTGGAGTCATGAAGCCCCTGTGACGAGAACTCGTGCCTGGCTCAGACATTCTGACGAAGTTCTCCTTGAGGCTGGTCACGCGTGGCTGCGCTCAGGCAGAAGGTCTTGGTTCTTGGGAATCCGCATGCGCGCGGCTGTGCTACTTTGCATCACACCTCGTGATCTGAGGAACATTTAAATTTTGATCGGAAATGAAACAGCAACTCAAAGTCGTCATGTTCGGGATGAATCTGATGGAAGAGTCGGGGTCAAAACCAGGGGCGGTCTCTTTACACCTCACGCTAGCGGGACCGGCGATAGTTGGGTGGATCTCTCGTGCCCGCATACCTGGCTAACGTAATCGCGCTTCCCAAACACCATTCACTCGTTACTGATGTTTATTGGATGTTGGTTGCTTCTCGCCGGGATTTGCATATGTGGTACATCAAAGTTGCATATACCCCCCTCGCCTAGGCAGCCGCCACTCCGCTCCGCTCGGTGTTAAGCGGGCGAAGGAACAGACTTGGGGCGCTCGCCTTCGGGCTGTCCAAACAGCGAGCGCAGCCCGCGGATTTTCCAGCTGCAGTTTGCCAATTATGGCACCATGCCATTGCTCCTGCACCTGCCTGGGGATTGATAAAGGACGTGGAGCCGTGTTCAACATTCTGTTCTTGCATCACCGACCGCGTTCCCTCCCTTCCACTGCAATTTCCCCTTGTTGACAATGGAGGCCCCCAAAGACGTCCAGCGCAAAGAAGCCTCACTTCACTCGAGCGTTACGAGCCAGCCTGACGACGCGGTTTCTGCGAAAGATGTCGAGAAACAGCTTGATGAGACCAAAGAGCCTGTCGAGACTGCCAAGGATCCGAACATCGTCGACTGGGATGGACCAGATGACCCTGCAAACCCCATGAATTGGCCGTTAAGCAAGAAGATCGCGGCGATCGGCATTGTGTCCTTCATCAGTCTTCTCTCGTATGTTTGCTGGATTTCCCAACAGGGTTAACGACTAACCTCGCGAACAGTCCACTCTCATCAACAATCATCTCGCCTGCCACAGGTCAAGTCCTGGAGGCCTTCCATTCCACCAGCGAGACTTTGGGCGCCTTTGTCACCTCGGTCTATCTACTCGGATATGTGGCCGGTCCTTTGGTAATTGCGCCTCTGTCCGAGATGTACGGTCGTTCCATTGTCTACAACGTCTGCAATGTGATATTCTTGATCTTCACAATTGCTTGCGCTGTAGCGAACAATCTCAGCGCGATCATCGTTTTTCGGCTCTTTGCTGGTCTCGCTGCTGCGAGCCCAATCACGCTCGGAGCTGGAACCATTGCTGATATGGTTGCTCGGGAGAAACGTGGGTTGGCTATGTCGTTGTGGATTGCTGGACCTCTGGTAGGACCGACAGTGGGACCGCTTAGTATGACTATACGTCTCTGATTCTTCGTAATGTGGCTGACGAGTTCATACAGTTGGAAGCTACCTGGCTAAAGCCAAAGGCTGGCGCTGGATTTTCTGGCTGTTGACTATCCTGGTAAGCTCCTTGGTTCAGTCTCACATGTGCAAGCACTGACGCATATGGAAGGGTGGCGCGGTCTGCTTAGTCGCAGCCGTCTTCCTCCGCGAGAGCTACGCATACGTTATCCTCGACAGGAAGACCAAACGCCTACGGAAGGAGACCGGAAACCCTAATCTGCGATCAGCCCTTGACACCGGGAGAAGCCCTCGCGATCTCTTCATCTTCTCCATCGTCCGACCTCTCAAGATGTTGGTTCTCTCCCCTATCGTCCTCCTCATGTCGCTCTACATGGCTATTATTTACGGTTACTTATACCTTCTCTTCACAACATTTCCCCGAGTCTTCGAAGGCCAGTATCACTTCTCGCAAGGGTCAGTGGGCTTGACGTACTTGGGTACCGGTATCGGCTCCTTCATCGGTCTCATCCTGTGCGGGGCTCTTCTTGACAGGACGGTTGCGATCCTCACCAAACGGTATGGTGGAGACCCGAAACCAGAATATCGTCTCCCAGTGATGTTCGTCGGCACTTTCTGCATACCCATTGGGCTTTTCCTATATGGTTGGTGTGCAGAGAAGAAAGTCCATTGTAAGTGCTCCAATCAAGGTCAAACGCTTCCGCTGACAGGATATCAGGGATCGTACCCATAATCGGCACATCGCTCCTCGGCATCGGCATGTTCACAACATTCGTAAGCTACTCGGGTGTATTCAGGTGGACTTGGCTCACTTGTAGTAGATGCCCACTCAGACCTACCTCGTCGATTGCTATACAGTATACGCTGCCTCTGTATCTGCGGCTGCGACCGTCCTCCGCTCGCTCGTCGGTGCCCTACTCCCTCTTGCGGGTAACTCCATGTACGATACCTTGGGGGTTGGTTGGGGCTCATCGCTCTTGGGCTTCATCGCCGTGGCTTTCATCCCCATGCCTTTGGTCTTTTGGATATTCGGCCAACGGATACGGGAGAGTAAGTTCGCGAAGGTGGAATTCTAGGGCTTCGTTTGGATTTAACATCAAGGATCGCTGTATGTGGCGTGTCTCACATCACCAAAGCCTTCATCGCGAGGAGGGCACCATGTTGATTAGTTGCGTTGCAACATACATGTAGACATAGACACTACTCAATATTTAATACTACGATTGAAGACTGCTGGTCTATCAAGACGACGATTTTCGCATACAATGCGCTGTGAGGGCATCTTTCCTTTAGTGCTGCACTACTGCCTGTTTCCACATCCGACGCAACGCATCAACTAGCCCGGTGGCCCATCAAAGACCTGTGAGTCCAACCAGCAGTATCTTTTGCGGCGAATTAGAAAACCTCCCTGTTCCGTTAGACGTGGAAACACAGGCGCGCCATAGGCTCACTGTCTCCCAAAGAGGTTAGAATGACTGGACTAGATGATCGCGTCCGACGGGGTGGCAGGAGAACCCTTAGCGATACTTCTGATCTTTCTTGAGGCAACGAAAGACATGTCGTCACTTCTTTCAGCATCATTTACCACGTTTTTCACGTCTAACAGAATAGCTAGGTTGCTGACTCGCAGTAACGCATGGTCGGACGTGGAACGACGCGGTACCTAAGGTAACCGCGTCAGGATGAAGAGATGGGTGATGAGCTTGTCATTGCTAGCGGCAGTCGAGAACCCTAAGACTTGCCTATCACTGCTCTCAGAGCAATGTAGTGTCCAACATCCGATGCGGCTCCAAATCCCATATCACGGTTTTTCACATCTGACAAAACAAATTAATTTCTGACTCGCAGTTTTAGATACTCATGGCTGGACTCACAGGCTGTTGAGAGCCGCCTAGCTTGATGAGCGCGTCCTGTCAGATGTAGGAATAGGCGGGATTTCGTCCGACCCCTCTTCAAATGCGAAACAAGACCTAGCGCGCCCCAAATCCCTCGGACTTTCCGCTAAATTCCCGCGAGCCCACCAACCATCACTTCCCATCCTAATCCACTCCCTATCCAGCCATGCTGCGGTTTTCCACGGGTGGCAGAACAATCAGGTTCCGGCTCACGGCGATAGGCGCTCCTGATTGGACTCACAGGGCGTTACGAGCTACCAAGCCCCATTGAGATGTTTCATCGGCCGGTAATCTGACCTTGATAAAAGCCTCCGTATTCCCACCAAATTCCATGGAAATTCCGCGAAACGACGACAATGCCAAAGGATTCGTCTGCACCACCCAGCTCCCGCCAACGCCCCATATCCTGCAGGTTCTGCAGATCGCGGAAACTGCGCTGCAGCCGGACGGCGCCATGTTCGAATTGCGTATCGAGGAACCTGGAGTGTGATTTGAGTCTTGTTGCGGTGCCTGCTCAGGCGGGAGCGGGGGGTTCGTCGGCGACTGAGGCCCAGTTGCTGGAGAGGATCAGGAGGCTGGAGGAACTTGTTGCGCAGTATAATCCGGGCGGCAATGGCGCCGCCGAGAACCGGGTTGCGGGAAGAGGGTTGCAGGAGTCGGAAGTTCAGAGAAGTCAGGGGGGTGTTGTAGCGCTAGAGATGACGAGCACGGTGCCTGCACAGACTGCACAGGCAACAAACACTCCTCAGGTTCTTCAGAATACGCAGGTTCCGCCGAGTTTTGAGCATTTGGAAAAGGATGTTGCTTTTTTGGAGAGCTTGTATAATGGGACCGACAGATCTGTAAGTCTCAGTCACTCAAGCCTTGACCCGCGTACTTCGATTCCACTTCTGATGGAAGATGTCAATTAGGCGGCAGGCTCGTAATGCCCTGTGACTCCAACCAGCAGTACCTATCGTCGCGAGCTAAACCCTAAGTGTTCCGTCGGATGTGGAAAATCGCAGTATACGAAAAAGTTTTAGATTCAGTTCGAGGATGCGCTAGGCAGTGGCTAACGAAGAGGATAGCAAGACAAAATCCCAGCCAACATGGTCGTGTTTAGGATACGACATATTC
The DNA here is from genome assembly GCA_019022785.1 of Pseudomonodictys pantanalensis. Lineage (NCBI taxonomy): Eukaryota > Fungi > Ascomycota > Dothideomycetes > Pleosporales > Parabambusicolaceae > Pseudomonodictys > Pseudomonodictys pantanalensis. Next base: position 56,557 of record JAFHBV010000115.1, read on the forward strand.
AAGTGCTACCGACAGCACCGCTGTATGTCTCTCAGGACGATGTGGCAGGCACCACGGATCCCAATTTTGTACGATGCATTTGGATGCCTCATTATCCCGAGGCGAAGGTGCTCGTGGACAAGTTCGTCGAAGGTATGCGAAGACCGACCCCTGAAAATAGGCAAGATGTTTGAAGCCAATGACTGACTTTTGAAGACGTTGAATACGTTCACCACATCGTCCACCTACCATCCCTACCAGCCCTGCTAGACCAAGTCTACCTGTCGCTAAACAGCCACCACGGCCAAGTCGGAGCCGGCGAGATGATTCTCCTCCTGAGTATCTTTGCAAGCGCTTCCTCCTCTTGGGCCGGCCATGACTGCTGCCAACGAGGTCTGTTCTCGTCTGCTGAGGAAGCTAATACGCAGACGATGCTATGGCTCCGGGCTACTGAACACGTCCTTGTCATTGCCCAAAGGTCAATCAGTGTGTCGCTGGAAGGTGTCCAGGGCGCAATCATCATGTCATTCGTGGCGGGGACGCTCGAACACCTCTTTCGGAGGTTGAGATCGTATTACAGTACCGCTCTGTTTCTAGCCCGCGAGCTTGGCCTTCATCGGATAGATCATCCATCGAATGCGAGTCAGGCCAACACGGTGAGAGCGGAGATTGGAAGGAGAGTGTGGTGGTTCCTTGTGGCGTCAGACTGGTGAGTGTGTCTGAGCTCCATTTTCCCAGAATCATTATATTTGAGGGATCTCGCCGCCGTCCCTTGCCGACGACAGCCAGACAGCTAACGATCCCAGGATCATAGCTGCCCGCCTCGGTGGCGTAACCGAAGGCGTATACCATATCCACCCTCGTCAAATGCTGACCCGCAAGCCGCTTAACCTCGACGACGAAGACGTGCGCGACGGCCGGCTCACCGTCGGAAAGCCCATGTCCCAACCCACCGCTATGTCCTACTCACTACACCGTATCAAGCTTGCAGAAGTCGCCCGTCGCCTTGTCGACCGCACATGCCTCATCGGCGTCGACGCCACCGAATCACAAAAGCACGACGTGGTCATGGACTTTGACACTGAACTGCAATTGGTCATTCACGAAATCCCGCCGTACTTTTCCATGGGCGTAACAGAAATCATGGAAACGTACCACGTCAGCCAAATGCGCGCAGTGCGAATAGCGATCCAAGGTCACATCGCACACTCGATGCTCTACGCACTCCGATGCCGTCTACATCTCCCCTACCTCAGCCGCGGCGTCGTAGACAAGGAATACGCCGCTTCGAGGGATATATGCATCAACACGGCGCGCCTCATCATCCGCATCGAGACGGAACTGGAGTCTGCGGGGCTGAGCATCAATCCGCCGTACGAGTGTCTGGGTTTGGTGCTGAGCGTCTTCCTCGCTGCTACGGTGCTGTTGATGGATCTGTGTCATCATAGAGACTGCGCGCACCATGATAAGAGGAGGTTGGAGGTTGCGAGTGCGCTGCGGGTGCTAGAGAAGTCGAGGAGTAAGAACAATACTGCGGCAAAGTTTTTGGATTCGTTGGTGGAGATGCTGCATAAGCATAAGATTGCTCCGCCGGCTGGGGTGGGGTGTGCTAGTAGACTGAATCAGACCACGCAGGCTCAGGCTCAGGCTCAGGCTCAGGCTCAGGCTCAGGCTCAAGAGGATCCATCTGGATTGGGGCCGTTGCATAATTGTATAGGCCCTGATGTCGACATGGTGCCAAGCGATGTCGATGGCGGAGGTGAACCAGATCGTAGACCTATAGGCATGTCTTCGCTACCTACGCCCGTCAGCGGTATGGACGGGCAGCCTGAGGTTGAGTTCTCCTATCTCAATGAATTGGCCCAGGGACTGGAGGCAGGAGTTGATGTCGGGGCCTTCGAGTGGGATAATATCTTCTCGGGACTAGAGGGTCCGTCGTTCATGTGAAAGGTTTTCTGTCACTAGGCAATAGTATATCGGAAAAAGGAATACCTCGTAATACCGTTCTTCATGGACTCCACTGTGTACCGTGCGAATCCAGCCAGCCGTGTCTATCATGGCACTGCACAAAATGCCCTTGCGCGCCTGGACATGCAGCACGAAAGCGCAGACCGCCTCGTGCGTCTCCTGCAAGAATAAAGATACTGCCAACTCGCCAAGGCACGCCATTACTCGCCATCCAGTCTCTCCAACACCGTCCTGATTTTCGCCAGCAAATCCGGAATGCGGAAGGGCTTACTGACCACGTCGTCCATGCCACTCGCCAATGCTGTCCTCATCTGCTCGCTACGGACGTTCGCAGTGACCGCAATAACGGGAACATGCCCTCTCAGATCTCCTGCGGCCTCCATCTCTCGAATACGTTCTACACATGTCACGCCATCCATTTCGGGCATCTCAAGATCCATCTAAGGTATCATCAGTATATGTGGCTGGCATGATAGTTTGTGGAGACTTACCAAAATGACAGACAGCGGAATACCAGTTGGTCGCTTGAAAGCTGTGGTGTCTAGGTGGCTCAGACAATGAATGCCATTATCGGCCGTGTAGACAGCGCAGCCCGCCTTTTTCAGCTGCTTGGAGAGCACCCGTTGGTTGACGAGATTGTCCTCCACTATCAAGATATGCAAGCCGGAGGAATCGGAAGGGTCAACCATTGCATCTAGTGGACCCCGACTTAAGGCTGCTGAAGGCACATTGGAAGTCGGCGCGCTAGTAGCCATGTTCATTCTGTGCAATGGAGTAGGTTCTTGTCGAGGCGATTCAGGCCCCAGGATCGCAGGACGTGACGCAGCACCGGTCCTTCTGGCCTGTATGAAGAAGCCGAACGTACTGCCGACACCGGCTTCCGACGATACTCCTATTTTTCCACCGTGAAGCTCCGCCAGTTGTCTGGAGATGAAGAGACCAAGACCACTACCTCCGTAGTGAGCGTGGGTCCGTGGTGATGCTTGGGCGAACCGTTCGAATAATATTCGCTTCTCTTCGACAGTGAGTCCGCATCCCGTATCTTCGACTTTGACGCGAATGTAGAGTAACTCGCCCTTGCCCCAGTCCCCATTTGCTGCGATGTTGACCGGAGGACCACGAGTCTGTACATACTCAAAGTCTTCTTTGGTGGTCGGGGGCTCGAGTGAAGCGCCAAGATGTACCGATATTGTTCGCCTTTGCGATGCCTGTGTGAACTTGATGGCATTGGTGATTAGATTGACAGTTATCTGGAGTAGGCTGGAGCTGGTCAGCGTAGATCTGCAGAACAACACTATACTCTAGGTTCATAGTTGAAAATTGAGTGTAAAACGTACCGGCTAGGATCCAGGGTCACCCAGTCAACGTGCAAGTCCTGCAGGGATTGATGAGGGCAGAATTTAAATTCGATGTCTTTCGCTTGAACCTCAGGTTTGAACATTGAAACGGCGCGTTGGACGACGGCTTTTGGTTGGACTGGTACGGGTGTAATGAGTAACAGATTTGAGTCAAGCTTCGATACAGTAAGGATATCGTCAACGATATTTTTCTGGTGCTGAACGCAAAGAGCAATGTTGTTAGCCGCCTCTATGCAGTCTTCCACAACCTTTGTGTCCACTCCCGCGAGCTGCTGGCGGCTCAGTGAGTCTCGAATATCGTCCGCGCAGATCAAGATCGCACTAAGTGGGTTGCGCATCTCATGACTCGTTATGTCAATGAACTCATTCTGTTGTCTTTTCGTTTCTTCGGCCTCCCGTAACCGACGGTCTTGTAACCCTTGTGCCCACTTCATGTGGGATACGTCGGCAATCGATCCCATTATGGACCTCAATTTTCCATCAGCACCGACTTCGGGTTGAGAAGATGCTAGTACCCAGAATTCCAAGGGTTCACCTGATCCTGGCTCGCGTGGTGTTGCTTTGTGGTTCTTGATGCGAAGTTCCGCGACCCGTGGTTTGAAATCCGTGAGCATATCATTCCACATCGCTTGTGCTTTGTCACGGCTCTCGCCTTCCAAGTAGTCCAGGAACGCGAAGCGTGAGTCGTCATCCCTTGGATGCCCAGTCATCTCGTAATATCGTTCGTTTGCTTCCAACAACACGCCATCAGGGCCGAAGAGGTACATACCGGCAGGTGAGAGCTCAGTCATGCGTCGCATACGGCTTGTTTGTATTTCGAGCTGCAATGTCAGTTGTTCTCGCTGTAGGGCAGCGGCCTCGGCAGCGTTTCTGTTCCGCCGGACTTCTTCCTCGAAGAGTAGAAAAGAGGCCAAAGAGGTTGCTAGCTGTCGATTGAGCATCGCAACGAATGCTCTATATTCGTCATCGTATAACCTTCGAGGGTTTACCCCGATCAACAGAAAAGCAAAGATATTTTCACCGTTCGTTGGTCGGACGGGAATGATAACCGCTTCTTTGCACGGATCGCCATGCCCTCGCCATTTAATGCCGGTAAGGAGGTTTTCTGGTAGTGTCCTGATTTATTTCAGTATTGCTTTTGACATCATCAAGGGGTTGCCTTACCCATTACGAGTGCGCAAAAGGGATGGTTCTCGCGTCCGCATTGCTTCTCTGAACGCGGGTATGAAGCCTTCTTTACTTCTCTTTAGGTCAAGCTTGGCGGGTGATGCAGCATGCCCTTCAGGAATACCGATGGACCCTTCCAGCACACATGACTTTAAGGATATGGTACTATCAGATGAATGTGAGGCGGTATCCGCATCGTCGGAATCGGATAAGGAATAAAGCAACGCGAAAGGTATATCATAATCGTTATCCTTGATGCCATCCAGTACGCATTTCCAAAAGTGTTTCACGGACCTTGCCTCGGCAACCTTCTCTCCCAGCTGGCGCAGCGTCTGCAATCTCCGGCTGCTGATAGTCTGGTACGTCGTTTCGAATGGCCCGTTGTAGAAACCTAAAATCCGGTCGGTGCCACCATAGACAGGAATAAACGACCATGAGAAGAAAGTTTCTTCAAGGTACCCATATCGTTCGATGGGTAATCTGTCATTTTCCCTCCGGACGCTCTTGCCGGTCCTGGCGCATTCTCTGAAGATTGGTCCAGTGTGATCCCATATCTCCGAGAAAGGTCCTGAAAAACCTGTGCCCATGAGATCAGGATGCTTGTTCCCAGCGACCTCATTCTTGTACGCTTCGTTATAAAACATGGTCAATTCTTCACCCCAGAACAAGGCACATGGATGCGGATTCCTCATAACCAGGTTTGCGACCTCGCGAAACTCGACAGTCCAGCTCGCCATTGGGCCAAGTGGTGTCGCAGCCCAGTCGATACTGCGGGCGAAGATCTGGTGGTCGGTCAGAACACCATGGGGCTCTGCCACGGTCCAGTCAGGCACGCCAAATTCGGGAGTGGCCCCCAGTGCGACCGAGGCTGCTGACTCGCCCGTTTCATTCGATGTGTCACCAGATTTCTTCGATGACCGTTCTCCGGCAACCTCTGGTACTGTGGAAGATCCCACCAGGGTACTATTTTGGACGGTTGTCGCTATCTTGGATGTGGCGGCGAATGCAGTGTCATCGGAAGAGTCACGCTTTGCAGTCGCCTTTACTGGGCTATTCCTGGATGGAGGAAGCTGGGGATGCGTCACATGAAGATCTCCTCTTGGTAGTTGGTCAACGTTGAAGCATTGGTTCCCGCTGACAACCCTCCATCTCTGCCGAATCGTCGAGCCCGTCCAGAGCATGTCCTGGTAAACCCGTGTGAGAGGGAAAACATCTCTTGAATCGTCGAACTCGGTCACTCCTGTGGCCCATTTCCTGAAATTTTCGTACGCCACAGCTGCTTGCCCCTCCGGAACATCCTCGGCGGCGGCGCCCGTAATGCTGTCCAACAGGCGTTCATGAAGTCGCAACGCGGCGTTACAGAAGAGGGGGAGTATAGCGCTGTGGGTCTTGTTGTAGTCCAGAAAGTCAGAGTCGAGATCGAGTACGAATGTCGGTCTGGAATCCTGTTCAAGGATTTCTCTGAGGCTAATGCCGTCTAGCTCGCGGAGGGCTTGCTGATTAAGATCTTGTTTGAGCTCCGTCGGGTGTGGAGCAGAAATTGCTAGGGGGTCCGTAGATAGGGAGGACATTTGGCTCACCTCTCGCATGGTATCCCCTCAAGGGGAGAGGCGGACACGCGGAGAGATGTGCATTTACCCCATACGTCACCTTGATCTCGATGGCGGCACTTCAAAGGCAAGAGAATGAGGGGCTTGGCATCGGGAGCATGCTGCTATGCCCGAAGCGGCCTAGCTAAGCCCTTCCCAGCCAGCGCAGCCGAAATATGTCGCAGGAATCTATTCCACAGCAAATGCGGGAGCGAGTTCCCAGCGTTGTTTTGAGCAAGAATGTCATAACGAGGTGGGAGCGTCTCTATATTGATTCCTCGGAGTCTCTGGCGGCATCTTCGGAGGTGCACTTTAGCAAGAGACTGAATAACACAACCTTGGCGAGGGTCGCCCACGCTTCTTAAAGAGCTATGGCATGCGCATATAAAACGCGATAAAATATGGCGAAGACCTTTGAGGCAAATGCTGTAGAGCAGGATAATTCACTCCTTAAAATCTGGCGGTATGATCTCCTGTCGTTGATCGCAGCTCTGCAGCCCGCCTCCAATGTAGGAAGGTCGTCACACCAGCTAGCGAGAGTTACCGAGACCCATTTGAGTGTGAGTCATATGTGCGTGCAAGGTAATACGACGCGCAAGGAAATTCCAGGGGCACGCAAACTAGAGCTGGCATTGAGTTTTGTATCAGTATATATTATGATAACTGAGAAATGTTCACAACAATCGAAATCAAAGCTGAATGGCGCAGCGGAAGCGCGCCGGGCTCATAACCCGGAGGACAGTGGATCGAAACCACTTTCAGCTATTCGATCTTTTTGGTTTTTATTTTGCACTTTTCCTCGCCGCATACATTTGATACTTTCCGCTACTTCACTTAGCTCCACGAATTGACTCGAATTTTGCGCCAAACAAATATTATTCGTCGCACCAACACAGACCGGACACGAATTCTGTCGACCTCGTTTTGCTCAAATATTTGCTGTTGACCCTAGTGCAAAAGAGGGGGTCTAATACAAATTCTGTACATAACTCATAAGTAGAGATTAAGTAGTCCGCCTCCACTCCGTCCCAATCTTGCAGTCGAAAACACCACAACGCACAAATTGACCACCTATATCCTCCTATTCAGAACCCACACCACAGCCGTCACCCCTAACATCGTCCACTGCGGCACCATCGGCCTCCCATCCCTCCACGCCAACACAGTTCCCACCGACACAATGCTTCCCATAGCCAGCAGCGCCGCCATCCTAGGCTGTCCGCCCACCGCCAAACCCACACCAAGAGCTATGCGCAACGTCGCGCCAAGATAGCCAGCTGTTTTGGGTGTAATGGGAATTGGCGACAGAGAGGCTAGCCAGACGTTCTTGCCGGCGTAGTACTCGGCTGATTGGCGGCGTGGGAAGGGAATGCCCACGAAGGGAGGAGCGGAGGCCAAACAGAGGGCACTGAAGGCGTAGGCCGACAGGTTGGCTAGTGACAGAGACATGGGAATGGGCTGGGTGGCATTGGGAGGAAGAGGAATAGAATCAGGAACCGAAATGAGATGCAAGACAAGTTGCAGGTGAGTGTTGGGTGCCTTATCGATAAGAGTTTGGGCTACAGCCAATTTTCAGTCTCCCTCTTGCCCTTGCCCTCTCGTCTCGTCTCCAAACCCTCTCTAGTCATCACCCAAATATTTGCCATCTTTATGTTAACCACACGGGCTCTAGCCCCTACCTTGGTGCCAGCAGCACACTCGGTTCCGCGCGAAAGCTCCAGGCCTCCGTATGGCACCTATCGTCAGATCCAGCTGAGTGTGTAGATCTTGGCTACAGTCATCAGAAATACCGATCATGCCTCTTGTGGATCTGTTGAGGAGTCAAAACGCATCAGCGGCTGGTTTCAAGTGTCTGCGAATTAGTGAATCGTAGTAAGAAAAGGAGATAGGCAATGATAGGCACCATCAAACCCTTATCCACGCACGTGTGCCTCTGACTCTGAGTAACAACAGGCTGCGAGCATACCCTGCCAGGCTTTCATCACGATTATACATGACCGTCTGCTTTTGCCCAGGTGGATGACTCCTCGTGACAAGAGGGTCCGGAAAAGTCGGCCATCCAAGACTTTTTGCGCACGTATCACAGGCATCATTCCTCCCGCTTGGGATTGTGCTGGAGCGTATGCAATCACGATTTTCCCTGTGTCGCTCCCATATCATCAACCCCTCCTTTCTTTGTCGTCTAGACGTACTTTGCCTGCAGTCTCGCCTCCTTGGCTGCGTCGGAGAATTGACGTAGGGCTTTCGTAAACCATCAAAAGACGGAATCGATCGCCGACACCCAACAAAAAGGGTCAAAGTTTCTGCTAGAACCGGTCGCGATACCGACTCAGCCAATCACGCTCAATGCGTGATGCATGCAGCTTGAGGATCTTGCTCTTCTCATTCGCGCGTCAGTATTTCAATCATTCAAGGGCGGTGTGCCACACGGACATGGATGTGGCGTTGATCCACCCAGTACGTGTGGGTTCAGCCACGTCACGGCCACCCATTTGTTGTTCAAGACTCACCTCGTGGACAATGATGGAATGCTGCGATCAGGTGCGGGAAAGAGCAAGAGAAAAGGTGACACAGATTGCACCTTCCGCACGTCGGTATGAGGTCATCACGAGACTGCAAACAACATAAAAAAGATTCTCACCCTCTCGACCGCGATCCCGAGAACAACACAAAAATTACTGCAGCTGAAGTTCAAGTTGAATCCAGCATTTCCTATACTTCCCAAGCCACCTAGCAACTGCGTCATCTCAAGACTTTAGAGCAATGGCCCGCCACACTGACAACAACGACTATGGCGCTCCCGCCGCGCGCACTACCAGCGCGCATCGTCCGCTGCTCCTCGTCAACCATGTGTTGCACTGGATCTCCTCCATCATTGTGCTCGGCATTGCCGCGTACTTCATCAGCGCGTACCACAGCAATACGCATCTAGTCTACTGGCTCACCATTGTAGGCCCTCTTCCTTTAGCAGTTCCAGAGTCTACACAGCCCGACTAACAAGCATATAGGCCGTCATCGACGTCGTCATCTACCTCCCAGCTCTCGCTGCGCCGCTACTCAAGTCCTACAAGGGATACCTTGCTCCCATCGCCTGGATCTTCTCGTACCTCTGGCTCACGGCCTTCATCTTCGCGGCCCAAGACTATGACTTCGGTAATGCGTACTACAACTCGCCGTATGGGGCCAACAAGGATGGCCTGAAGAAGACGCTTGAGGCATTTTCCTTCATCGCTTTGTAAGTCACCAGCATCCTCATGCTCGTATGGACAGGGCTAATTGTACACAGCTTCACTAACCTCGTCGGCACCGTGGTCGAGGGACGCCTTTGGGACGTGAATCGCACTAGGGCTCATGGCACTTTCGACGCCGACAAGCACCATTCCACCACGGCTGGCGCTGCACCGGCTTCCACGGCTGCCGTCTAAATGGGTAACAGCATTCGCCTATCGCACAGCGTCAGTAGCGCGCCATGCGCGACAACGGACGGACAACGAGCGGGAACGCCACGGTATAGCTGAATTTGCAAACTTGGGCTTAGATGATGGGGACTGGTTCAATGGCGGTCCAACGGCGGTGATGGTTAATCGGGGAGGAACGGTGAGAAGGTTCCGCGCATATATCATGCTCTTTTCTTTATACGACTGATAGTACCTACTCCTCTCATCTTCTATAGGGGATGGTAGGAATGATTAATCAAATCAACTGCACTATTACCCATGAATGCGTAACATCTGTCATCTTCACCGGTGATGTATGCATGCAATGATGCTTAGTATCACTGGCCAGCACTACCATTGGATTGACCATGCAAAAATGCTACTTTTTAACCAACGAGCAATGAAACCGCTCATTCAACCTATCGTCTAGCTTCCTCTTCCGCCTAGCGTATAAACTGCGATCGCCATCTATCAAAATAATCCTCGTCTCTCGTCTCCGGCCTCCTCCCCAACCTCCTCTCCCGAAACGCCAAATCCCCGTGCTCCAACCTCCTCCCCTCCATCCCCACATATTCATCGGAAACATGATACACGAAGCTCTCCAGCACCAGCACCGACTCTTCTTCATCACCCTCATCCTCTTCCGTCTCCCGCTCCTCCTCTCTCTCCTTCCCCTTGGCGCCCTTACGACGGATCAACTCCCGCATCCAGTCAGAATCGTCGCGCATAAAGTCCCCATCGTCGCTGCTATCCCAGGATCTCGGTTCCTTGCTGGTGAAGTCGTCGTACACGAAGTCATCGTAGAAGTGATCGTCCGGGGGACTCGCTCTGTCTGGATTTGGGTTTCTCTGGCGGAGGGCGAAGGCCGCGGCGGAGAAGGGGTTGCGTGGTTTGGAGGCGGAGGGCCGGGCGGCGAATTGAGCGTCCATGTCGAGGAAGAAGTCGTCTGGCGGGAGGGGAAAGCGGGTCAGGCTTTGGGTGGAGGGAGCGTAGAGTGGGGGTTCCTTTGCAATGGACTTTGTGCTGGCGCGGAGGCGACTGAGGAAGCCGGGCTTTGAGGAGGGCGCAGGCGCGTTTATGGGTATAAAAGGGCTTGGTCTTGAGGTTGCGGTGGATGACGGAGTCGCGGTCCCGAATGTGGACTTTGCTCTACCTTTCCCATTGTCTTTGGGGTTGGTCAGGGCAGCCCACTCGGACAATGTTTGGGATTCTGCGTTCACATTGCTCTTGCATTTCCCCTTGGTTTTGAGTGCGCTCGAGGTTACGGCCTCGGGCAGTTCGATTGCTGCCTGCAACATGCTCTCGCCTTTATACTCAATTTTCCTCCGCGCCGTCTTCGCAGATGCCGACCCCGTTGCGGCCGCTGCTTCCGTATGCGTGGGCTCGGGTTTGACAGTGGTTTTTGTCATCTGCTTCGACAACATGGCCTGACCACAAGGCATTATTTCTCGGTCGGAAGAGTACTCCTCGTTCGGCAGGTCATCGTGGAACATGTATTGGGAAAGATTGGAGGGTGGGTATGGATTCGGTACCGATGCCCCAGCGACGGAAGCTTGAGGTCCTGGCGTAGGCACGGGCTCTGGGAGGTCGTCATCGAACCTAGACCTGAAGAATGGGAACGACGATGATGCACGATATACGGTAGATCGAGATTTCGGGGCTGACCCAGGCTGACCCTTTGGCGGCAGACCATTGTCAGCTACGCCAGTCGAGCCTAGGGTAGACTCGGCCGGCGCTTCAATTGAGTGAAGAGAAGAGGGAATGTCCTTATGTTCCACCTTTGCTTTGCCCTTTGCCTTGCCGATCTCGGGAGCATTTTCATTAGGACCATCCTCCTGGTGCATTCTCAGTCTGCTCGCGGGTCGTATATGCTCGAACGAAGGTCCCTCCTCCTCGTGCAGACTCATCTTATTCCGCCAACGGGACTTGCTGGCTAAGGGGGCGCAGTTGGTCAGGCCGGCTTCCGAAGGTCCGCCGACACCGTCGAGACCAATGCTAGAGCGGGAGCCCGAACCCACTTCATCGATGTCGGGTTCCTCAATATGCTTGGGGTTCGGAGCTGGCGTTGAGGTGCCAAGGTCGGCGGCGTCGGTGGCGTCGGTGCTGGTACGGGAGACACAGAGCTTTGTCTCGGAATCGGCGTTGTGTTGCATGTTTTGCGTGTCGGTGGGATTTTTGGTCTGTGTAGAAGTGGTATTTTGGGATTGGGGAAGTCTAAAGATTCCTTGTATGCCTGTAATAATTCTTCGAATGAGTGAGATAATGATGCCCATGTTGGAGAAGCATAGGAAAGACGGGAAGAATATTAGGAACGTGGCGAGAGGGAAAGTGTTTTGCGGTAGGCAAGAGCCGCCCGAGGCAAATTCATGGCGTACTGCAGGTTTGGCTGAAGTGAGGGGGTTTGAATGCTAGGTGGTCGTTACCAAACCTAGGTGAGGATCCAACCCATGATTCACACTTCTAGACATCCGTGCGCGAAACTGGGGGCATGAGCGACCCAAACTGCACGATTCGAGTAGTGACAATTTTTCTCTGGAAAATTGGGGTAACCCGCGCTATGCAATTGGTTCCAAATACCCAGCCAGCGAATCCATGATCAAATATTTACTAGCAAGATGGCTCACCCAACCCAACACCAAGCCACGCATCAAGAAGCAGTTACAAGAACATATCTGCCCTTCTGTCAGTCGCCTGTGGAATGAGTTAAGCAGGACGGAATACGTACGATGTAATAGCGTCCATCCTTTCCTTTGTGAGCTTCAGCCCGACTTTAAGCAATTCGGCGGCAACATCTCGGTTCTTCTCCTCAAGCTCCTTATACTTCTCGCGCGATAAAAGCCATGCGACACTGTCGTCTTCCGAGGCGACTGTGCCCGTTCTGTCTGTTTCAGAGAAGAACGGTAATTCGCCGCATGTCGTACCCGGTAGGATCACCTCGTAGAAGTTGCCCTGTTCGAGCTCATATTCGGCGCGGAAGCGGCCTTTCTCAAGAATGTAGAATCCATTCGGTTCGTCGCCTCGGGAGTATAGCACCGTGCCCGCTGGGTATTCTCTTCGCTCGAAGTAAGGAGCCAAGATCTGCCAGAAATCCTCGTTCTTCGACGATACGTCTTCGAAGCTCTGCAGTATAATCTTCAGTGGCTGAGCAAACATCTTCCATTTCGAGGGCAGCGCTGGATTGGCTTCGTGGTCAGACTCGCCGAACGACATAGACTCATTGCCCTGCTCGCGAAAGGTCGAAGCAGCGGCGCGATAGCGGGCGCCTCGCCGCGGTGAGGAGAAGTCGGGGTCGAGAGCACCCCAACCATTCGACGATGTGGGTGACGCAATGAGACCGTCCCGTCCGCCAGTTGGGACATTGGAGGAGGCTGCGATCGCTTTGGGCGGGGTCCTCTGCCGCCGAGGAGCCGGAGTGCGACAATGCTTGTAGAATATCTCCAACAGCTCGTTCTCGCAAGATTCCAGCGCGGTATTGAGATCCTCGAACACCTGTGGCGGCGGACAATCATCATCGCCCTTTTCTTCATCCAGCAATCCGACGTTTTGAAGCGCCTGCCCCACTTTGCTGGCAAATGAAATGCCGGAAATGATCATCTTGACGTTCTTTCGGTTGATGATACGGTTGATGCGTTGGAAGCCTTCGGAGCTAGAGAAGTCAACATCGGTGACATGTGAAAAGTCAACGATCATAAAACTGAGTGGCTGCTTCTCGAAGCTTTCGTCCTCAATCAGGGAGCGCATATACTCTTCAACGGATACGATGGTGCCGAAGAAAAGGAATCCGCTAAGCTTGATAACCCGGATCTGGCCTCGGACCTTGTTGAGATATCGCCGATCAGCTCGTGGTCGGCGTACGGTAGATTCTGCAACCTCGCCGGAATACGTTGCACGAACAGCAGGGACCCGTGAGCTCTGAACCACGTAGCTGACGCAGGCGAGGACAATACCAACGAAGATGCCCACCACGAAGTCGTAGACTCCCATGATAAGCACGATCGCCACGATAGTAACATACTCGAGCTTGTGGCATTTGCCGAATGTGTCCCACACAGCTTCTTGCATCAGCTCGATTCCGAGGAGGAAGATGAGAGCGCCAACGAGGCAGACCGGGATGAAGCCTATCATTGCAGGTCCGGCCATCCACACTGCTGTGGTTGCAACAGCAAGCAAGATGCCTGCAATGCGACTATCGCCGCCATTATCGATGAAGAGTATGCTGTTGGCATACACGAGGTAGTTCTAAAAGGCATCAGCTAAGTCAAGTCGTGACGGTGCGATTTTGGGGCAAAGGACGGTAAGACTCTGCGCTGTGGGAAGGCTTTGGGCGTAGCAGCTGATCGATGCATAAGCACCCAGCATTGCACTGTGTGGTGATATAGCCTACCATAAATAGACAATAGACGAGATATTACCCACCTGAATGCTGCCAACGAGCCCAGACAACGTATTTGAGATGCCATGGGCTATCAGCTCACGATTAACACTAAGATTATCTTCCTTAACAGCGGCTCCCAGCGCCGGCACATTGATAGGGACGTGGATGATCCCGAAGAACGAAAGTGCAAACATGGTAGGGATACAGCTAGCCAGAGCTTTTCCATCAACCTGACCGAATCCTGGAGTGCGTTAGCCTTTTGCAACATCCCCGAGGACGTTGCTCTTACTGAAATACGAATAGAATCTGTAAAACTGTACCCCAGCTTCGGGTTGCTCGAATATCCATCCAGAGTCGCGGACAGCATTCAGATCGAGCTTGAGTATGCCTTTCACGATGACGTAGAAGGTAGCGAATACGAGGATGAAGAACGCGGGAAGGACGAATGGGCTTTTGTTCAGCCGTCGTAGGACAATGAGGATCACAGCGAGGACGAGTGGGAGGATCCAGAGAGAGACCGTGTCTCGAGCGAAAAGCTTGTGCAGTGTGTCCAGATCGTAATTCAGATTCCCCTCGAGGCGGGCACTGACCTCGATGCCAGTCACGACGAGGAAGAATCCAACGCCTCCGATGCATCCAATGAGTATATGACGCGGAAAGAAGCTGACGAGATTGCCGAGCTTGAAGCCTCCCAGTGCAAGGAAGATCAGACCTGTGATGACAGAGCTCAGGCAATACGACACGATTGTAGTTGCCATGATTGCTTCTGGACTCTTGCCCTGCATCTTTGCCATGATCGAATATGCCATCTTGTGGAAGAACGGCACTACCTCGATCATCTCAGAACCTACTCCACCTCGGAAGACGGAGAGACCGAGCGAGTAGCAGAGTTGAGAAACAATGCAACTCACGAAGAAGATCGAGATGCCATCCGGGCCCGTCTTGCTGAAGATCGGGCTGCCCAGGGGAAAGAGGATATATCCGTAGGATAAGGCATCCAGAATGTTCAACAGTAGTCCCAGGAAAACCGCCGAGATTGTCTGCAGGCTGGCCAGAGCCGCAGCGACAGCCGCATCTTTGGTATAGTTCTTCGGGTTGGTAACCGACCGCCGAATCGACGTGATATGGTCCTGACCAGCCGCAAACGTCTCTCCGATGCGTATACCAAAGCTGCGCGCGCTTGACCGGCCCGACGAGGGCGATGGAGTTGCTTTCTGTTGTGATCGGGAACCATGCCGCGAAAGGCGTGCCTTGGGCAAGAGCGGTGTCTCTTCGGTATCCTGTACCACCACATCTGGGACTCCCGGACTGGATGGCCTTCCATGCGACCGTGTATCCCAATCTTCTCCTGCTCGAGATTTCGCGTCGAGGTAGCTCCCGCCCTGTTGCCGCGGGCGGCCCACCACAGTCTCGGGCGATTCAGGTTCGCTGTCTTCAGCTATAACCTCAGCTTCCAGCGAGTCCAAAGATGTTCTTCCCTCTGCCTCTGCATTGGGTATTGTCCGTCTGCTAGAAGCAGTATCCGATTCGGTAAAGCTTGGGCGATGCCGAGGGTCTTGGTATGCTTGGGAATCGAGTGCGTAGGAAGCAAGTTCCTGTGTTCGTTCGCGGACGCCTTGGGACGAGTATTGTGGAGTGTCTATACTAAGATTAGCAAGCGGCCACGGATGCTACGGTTTTCAGAGTCGCGTTGCGTTGTATGTGCTGAGCTCTCTAGATCCACAACAAACGCACTCAAGTATTTGACAGTATTTCGCAGCTTCCAATGAGGACAAAAATCTTTGCCCACGTTGGTGATCCAACCTTCAATGCATCATTCCCAGTTGCTATGAAACCCACCTACCGGTGACCGTATGCGATGCCTGGTGGGCAAAGGAACGGACGGGATTCCGTTGATTGTACGAGCTCGAGAGGGCACCAGAAGCTGCAGACTGCGCTCTGATCGGACGCGAACGTGGGAGAGTGCCGGAAGTGGACTCGGACTGAGCTCGTTCGTGAGAAAATTCGGCATCGCTGACGTTGTCGCCCGTGAAGGGAAGAATCGAGCCGGATGGTTCGCGTCGCGGGAGCAGACGAGAAGGCATCTTGACAACAAAGATTGATCCTAGCAGTCCAGCATGACGGATGGATGATGTTTGTTGAGGAAGAAGTGGCTGGTAGCTACGGGCTAGGATAGCTAGCGGTTGCTGGGAAGCGGCTTCGGGGCGTGGACCGGCTCGGGTTAATTGGGTCAAGGAGGGGACGGGAGGATGTTGGGAGCTGCAGTACATGGCACCCGCATAGTCCAGACGACAGGGCCCGGTGGATGTGGGCCGGCGTTGAGGGGTTACATGGTTGTGAAATTTTTGTCCCTCACCCATCCACGCGCTACCTCCACAGTAACGTCATCGCCCGCCAAGACCCGCTTCCCGCCACAGCAGCTTGTCTTTTCCATACCATCACTCTTGGAGCGATGGCCAAAGATTACCTCCTCACGCCGCTCCAACATTGTGTTCCTCAAACGAATTGTGAAAGAATTGCGAGAATCACACCACGGTGCAACGCCATGTCGATTGAAGCATGTGAGCTGCACGACCTCCTCTCCAAGCCTTAGGCCTGGCCATTGAGCATAAGCGAAAGCGCCGCAATGCACAGTTAGCGAATCACGGCGGACTTGACGCGTTCGTGCATGGAGAATTGGCAACGGACACAGCCGGTGGGCTGAAGATGCACTGCCTTCATATTGTTACACGAGAAACCCCACATCCTCGCCAACCCAACGGCGTGGATGGGTCGGAGAGGAGTTCGTGTTGGACGCAACCAGCGAGGGCAGTATCGCGTGAGGCCATCCAGTAACACTCATTCTCCTCCTTATAGGAACCAGTTAGTCGGATCAGCCCTCCACTTTGGCAAAGCAAGCGTCCAATGGCGACCGTATCGTTGTCGAAGTGCATGTAGTCTCTGTTCTTCGCGTGATCCGATCCCTGCATCATCCCACCATACCATCCCCACGTAACAAATACATTGTCTCTCTTCATGTTCCTGATCGGATCAGTTTGCCCCTCTCCCGTAGCCGTGTTCGGATGCATGATGTGGTCTGCGTCCGAACTTCGGAAGATCATCGCGGTGTCATGTCAAGCGTGGATCGTTGAGCGGCTTCGTGCTAGCAAGGCTAGAAGCCAGACCGCAGACAACCAGAAGTAGAAGTGCCACATGCAAAGTGCCGCGTCCGCGGCCAGATCAGCTCAAGCGCTGGAGATATCCTTGCGCAATGAGTCGTTCTACGTCGCCTTGACGTACGTAGAACTGGCTGTTCTTGGTCAACGTAATGGCTCTGCTGGAAGTCAATTGGGTACTCGTCCCGCGCAACGCTGTTGATACATACCCATATTCGGTCTGGATTTCCCCGGCGTCCTTGAGCACCCGAACGTCAATGAAGAGGTCTTTGGGCGGTTCCAGGCTGCCAGTGAGGTCAATGTCTGTCCACTGTCCTTTGTACGCAGCGAGGAGGTCGCTGTACTGCCGAACATATTCTTCTTCTTCGGGACTCAGGCTGCTGGACGGGCCTTCAGATCCCACATTGTTCCCATCATTGCCACTCCTATTGGAATGCTGCTGCTCGCGCTCTATAACATCGATGCCGCCCCAACACATCTCCTCGAGCTTATCGGTCCGCACACGATGATATGCGAGCAGGCAGCGCTTGTTCCTCCTCATGCACAGGTGATTCACGAGCAGTGCACAAGCAGTCGCTGGCTCGGTGGAAGGATTGAAAGACCCGGCGAATGGTTCAAGAATAGTTGCGACATCTTTATCTAGATCGCGGACCTCTCTAGTGGCGGCGCGTATCATTTCGGTCTGGTACGGCGGCAGGTGTGCGAGAGATTGGGTGCGCTTCGCATGTTGCACCTAGGCAGTTAGATGCATGCAATTGCCCTGTCGTTCGGAAGCCTATGACATTACCAGTTTGTTGCCGATTTCTCCATACATGTTGAAGCTTCCTGGCCAGCAGACCTTACGCGGGGATGTTGTCAAGGATTTGGGCGAGTGTTGTCGTGGGGTAGGGCTTAACGGGCAGTCGCGTCCCACTCGCGTCCTGCTAACCCTTTTAGTTTGGACCTTCCAACTCCACCTCCTCACCCCTCTAGCTTTCATTCATCCTCGCGTCAACCTCACATCAAAGCTTTCGGATGTTTTTCCTTTGGTCCCTTCTTTGCCATGCGACACGACGAACTGTATGGTTGCTGTCGGCTCGTGCCACGTTGCTACGTCCGAAATGGCCCAATGATGCCATAGTCTCATTTAATTGCGAACGCAATCGTGCGCCCTGCGACGGCAACATGAATGATCACAAGATGCGAAATCGAACGAAATCTTGCTATATTGACATCTAGGAAAATATCAAACGGATAGACTCCATCGACACTACCGCCAAATCATAGTACGCTTGGGGGGCATTCCGACAATCAGACCATCTAGATATTGCCACAAGAGCCTGGAACGACTTTTGTACATACTTGAAGAGCGGGTAGCAACAGACTGGCAGCCGATGACCCCACACGAACTAACGTCAATGTAAAGTACTCCTTGGTTGCACATCGTTTAGCACTAATGGTCGCCCATCCACTTCTCGAATTCCGACTCTTGCTCCATCGAACCCATATTCGGATCAGGCTGCCATGTCTCCGCATGGAACTCTTGTTGCGGGGCTTGATGAGCTGCAAGGAGGCTATCGACGCTTTCTTGGTCGAGTTCCCGGTCGATCATACCCATATGGCCGTTTCGAAATTCAGGATCCTGCACAGCTGCATGGCCCAGACCATGGTGTTGCGTCCCGTCATATGCCAACAGCATCGGATCTACTTGGGGTTCTTCGCCGAGCGGTGTGTCAGCCGCCGAATTCAAATGCTGCATCAAGTCCGCTGTCGAGCCTCCTGGAAGACCCAATAGGGCATGGCCTGGTGCAAAGTGCATGGAAGCAGCAGGCGTGTCCATACGGCGGACCCTCATGTCCTGCACAATGCTTGGTGCCATGTCCACATTTTGGTGTATCTGGGTATCGAAGTATTGGTTGTACAGGTCACCCTGTGACATGGCTAGTGGCATAGGTCTGCCTTCGTTGATCATCTCCCAGCTCGACCTGTTCATACCCGTCGTGTTGGGTCCGAACGAGCGGTCGAATAACTCGGTACTCATGTTGTGTGAAGGATAGCCGATGGCCCTATCTGGTCGGCGGACGTATCGGTGCCTAGACCTTCCGTGCGGATTCCACTCCCCATCGTCAAGATCGCTAGGTTCATCTTCGTCGTTGTAATCGCCTTTCCGCTTTTTCGCCGGTGCCGGCCCTTTGCTAGGGGAGAACTTGTACGTTGGATGCGCGTTCTGGTGGTTTATCCTTTCGATCTTTGCATATTCGTTGTACAACTCGCGAACCTCCGGAGGCTCCAAAGGCCAGCTCTCGCCCGACACGGATGACACGACCTGATGGTTGTTCTGGAGACACCACTGCTTTGTCCGCTCTGCGTAGGCAGATCGATAAAGCATGAACGAGTTCATCGGCCTCGTAACGTATCCGTTTCGCTTCTCGACCTCTTTCCTCCTCACGTCCACTGATCGATGTACCCATTCCTCCATATTGCGCACCGGGATACCAGCCATGTCCTTGGTCAGGATACTCAAAGGGCCCGTAAGCTTCGGGGTCTTCGGTTTTTCCTTTCCTGATTTGGCTTTCCTGGACTTCGGCGGCGCTTTCGGTCTCGGTTTGTCCTCTTCTATAGGCGAGCTGGAAGGCGCGATCGTGCGGCCGCTTCGTGTTCGTCGTACTAGTTCTTCGTTCTCGATACCGGATCGCGGCGTTGGGGGCGAGCCCGAATACATTGTCTGGTTATTCTTCACCTCGTCAGTAATCATGCTCCCACACAAGTCCGGGAATCCCACTCACCGGAAACCCGTTGAATTGGTCGCCATGATAATATCCTGAGCCTTGGCCGTACCCGTCCTGGAACGCATTAGTCACTTGCCATATATCGCTCGCAAGGGTACCCACATAATGGATTCCAAAGCCAACTCCTCCCCCATGGTGACTCTCGACGTGGCTGGAATGTGGCGAAAGTCCTTCATGGTAGCCCGGATCGGGCGATCTATAAGCAGCATCCTGAGATGCAGCATCGTCATAGTAGTAATTGCGTTCGGCGTTGTATTGCGCAAGCTGATGCAGACCTTGTTGAAGATCCAAGCTGACGTTGGGAGGCGTGTAAGGATGGCGGATATGCAGAAGAGTTTCGGACTTCATGGCGAAGCGATGTCTCAACCCCCTATACACACCAGGCTCGCTTCAAGACGAGTCAAAAAGTCTCGGGACAGTCGACAGTTGTTTTTCGGATGTAAGAATCTAGCCTAACACGCAGCCAACGCCGTGAAGAGTCTTGCAGAATGATTTTGGTCCTGGACGATGACCAAGCGTGTTCGAGCCTACGACAAGGCCGCCAGATCTTCGCTTTGATATCGCTAATGGACGGTAGAAAATTCTATTGCGGTTCTGTGTCTTTTCGAAGGAAGGGAATGTTTCGAATCGGAGCTGTTCCTGAGCCAAAGAGTTAGTGTCTGGATGTGCTGCGGCAAATACTGCATTGCGAGTTTGCTACTCCCACAAATAGTATATTTGCACGCAAAGCCTTCGGTAACGAACCTTGCAGATGCCTGTTGTCCACCGGAGCCTCTACTGGTACCTGAACAACCAAGTCAAACGGAAGGAGACACAGCTGGTCTCCTAAGACAGAACGTGGAGTGTCTGAGATTTGGTGTTTCGCGCGTTTCTTTGTCGAACGGGGCCACTAGGATTTCGCGAGGGGGCAAGTTGACGGGCAGCGATTCTTTGTCCAGGAGCTGCTGCCCAGTGGGTTTTTGTAGCGACCTCTGAGGCTCGAGGTCTATTGCTCACGTAGCCGTAGCTCACCTGCTCGCCGCAGACGGACAAAGAACACTAGCCAATCCCGGATCTGTGATGGCTTCTGGTGCTTTGCCACGTCTGGAAAAACAGCGCTGCTTTTAGCAGTACGCGCTCGAAGCATACGCCTGAGAAGCGGCTAACACGCAAGACGATTTCGTTCCTGAATCCAACGAGTATCAGACATGGCTACGAGCGTAAGGTTGAAAACGGCCAGGCGTGTCCTCACTACAGAAGCAATGGCCCCGCCACGCCACAGTTCCCAGGGCCGCCAAGCATATGCTACACTTAGTCCTGAGATTTGCAATAGACGCGGTCAGCTCGTGAGCGCCAAATTGTGGCTGATTGCTGATCTGGACAAGCCAACACGACGACCAGCGGCGGTCACGCGGTCTTGGTACTCATCTTGACCGTGAGAGGTCCTGTCCCAGCTCTATCCATGGACGTGGGGCCAACTGAAAGCGTCGTCGCATGAGCACTGTGGACCACATTCCATGTGCCAATACAGTTCGCCGTCACCCACACTTCCTGTCCAAAACCCAATAAGAGACTAGCAGCGACCCCACTGGACTAACTCTTGGAACAGGCGAATGCGGCTTCTCTCCCATGGCGGAGGATGAGGCCTGGGCGTACATTAGGCAGCGGGTACCCGCATTGCATTCAGGTAGGCGCCGTGCACCTTCATCCAATCCGCGGCAGCGATGAATTCTAGGTCGAGTTTACTGCGATTCAGACACTGATTTATGAGGAGTTATCTCCAATTCTGTTGTCGTGGTCCGCAATGTGTCGCCTCTCGGTGCGCGTCTGATCACATGGGCGTGGTGAATTGATGTACCCGACACGCTGGTTACGCCGCTCCACACCGCCTACGCTACTTTGTCCTGGTTTCACCGCAATTCTAACATGAAGGGTACTCAGCCGAAAGGTAGAAAATGCCTCTAGCGAACGGTCATGATTTGCCTCATGGTCCCGCCTGGCGTGAGACAGGCATGCCGAATTGTCGGCTGCTCCGCACTGGTGAACTAACATAGCCCAAATCTAACAGCCCGCGGTCGTTATGGCACGGCGTCATGCACGTCGCATGCAGCCAAAATTCGGTTGCTTCCGGTCGATCAACCCGTGTTCGGGGAGCCATGGCCAGGAGGCTCAGGAATGCACACCTTGTCCCAATTCGGCTGAAAACCAAACACTAACAAGATTTTGTATAACCAGAGTCAAGCTAGTCGACAATTGATTGGCTCTGTCAAGCGAAAATAGGTATCGTTGCCGGCAGAGGTATGCATGACGCATCGGGATGAATCAGGGGCAGATTTGGTTCATGGCAGGCGACAGCAGTACTCTTCAGACTCCGAGCAACAAAACCAACGATTGTGGAAGCACATCAACTCATCTTTCCTCCATGAACCAAGCCGAAACATCTCTGGAAGGATTTGGAACGAAAATAAACAAGCCGACAAATGTTTGTTTTTCGCAAAGTAACATCGTTATCATGTCTGCATGTGTGTGGGCAACCGTTTGCGCACGTCGAAATTGACCTTGCTCTAGGTGCGTAATCGCCATATCGAGACACTACGGTTGTCAATGCGCGCGTATCTACCGTACTATTGCGCGCGTTGCTAATTTCAGCAACATATCCGTGGCCCTCCAGCTTCAGAAAGTTCTCGCAATCGCATTCGAACGACACCTTCAGCCTCTATATGGACCACTCCCAGGAGAACGCTCCCCGTTAAACTAGGTCAACCGGCACCAGCTCTTGCCGCGCCCCTTCCGGTCCTCTACCGTCCGTTACTTCTTGCCACTCCCGCATCTATATCCAATGGGCGGCGTCATATTTTGCTCCCGCGGGCACCAGTGCGCTGGAGTTGCAGAAGCCTCTCTGCAAAGGGAAGGTTTTGCCTACACATCCTCACTGTGATGCAGCTCAACCATGGTTCGTGCCGTCACAGGCTACCTTCCAGACCCGCAGCCTCACTTGCTACCAGATCGTGCTGCTTCGGTCCACGCCACGGCCTACAAACCATGCATATCGCTTTCCTTTTTTTTCGACGTCTTCCCCCTAACGATCACGCATCATGCTCGCGAGGGCGCTCGGTCTCTAGTTCGACTAAAATGCCATATACTGCTTGAGGAAATGGTAGACATAGACTGTGGGACGCTAGCCATCGCGCGCAGATAGCGTAACGGCTGCGATCGATGGAGCCGCGCTAAAGGAGTCAACAGTTCGAGGATACGGTTGGCAGGTGGGCCTGACATGCACACATGGCCTGATTTTATCGAACTGACTTTGTGATATTCTGGTAGTCCAGCATCTGCTTGGTCGTGTGGAACTCAAACTACGAAGATTCATGGGGCAAGCAGGCCTTCAGCGATCACCTGCAGCCTATCCAGATGGCCGGTAGCAGGAAGATGCCCAGAGGAAATTATTGCTTCCTCGCATTCGCATTCCCACCTCTGTGTCGACCAGGGTGCTTCAGCGCACAGCTCAGGGCTTCTGGTTCGAATTGGGACTTTGGGCTTCTCAACATCTGTATCTTAACACTTGAGAAACACTTCCATGCTCTATTCTTGAAGATGTGGCCAGGGAGCTTTCGTCTCTGATATGGCGTTGCATGGTCTCTTTGATGCATTTGTGGCATAATGAAGACATATCGCTGTGTCGATTTCCGCAAACTTTTGGCATTATTCTCTTCATACTTAGTCCTAAGCAGTCATCTTACTCTTCTCCTTCAGCATGCTACACCAACACAGTCAACATTAGGTTCGACCGTCACACTCGTACCACCCCAAAAGAGTTAGCACGATGTGCTTACAACACGGTGCGTCTCACCCCACGTGATTCGCTCCCCCCCGCACTCTCCCGATTCTCTCCTCCTGCATCCCCGTCCTTCAGGGTCCATCATCAGGCGTACATGCACCATTCCCCTTTTGGCAGCATTTTTCGAGGTGCATTGTGACACCATTCTACACCAGTATGGTAGGCGTCGCCGGGAAATCAAAAGGATGCGTTACCTGTAAGAAGAGGCGTGTAAAATGCGGTAATTACAGTCCTTAAAGCCAATTGGAAGACGTAGGATGGCTGACGGTACGGATGTATTGCAAAAGATGAGGCCCAGCCAACATGCAAGCGGTGCGAAAAAGCTGGGTACAAGTGTGGTGGCTACATCACGGGCTTGCAATTCGTCAACTCGAGCACGGCGCCATTTGAATCAAACACCAATACCGGACCTTCGTCTTCCTCGTCATCAAAAACGATTATAGGTTACGTAGGCAAGACGCCTGTTACGGTTGTACCAAGGATACGCGCGGAGGCCCTACCGAAGGAACTTAGTCTCGTGGCCTTTCGGACCGAAGTCTGCTTGTCGTTCATGCTGCACAATTTCGTCTGGAGGACCTTTGGCGAGGGTTGGTTGGAGCCAGCGGCGCAGGATCAGCTCGATCCGCCGAGTACGCAGGCTGTGCGTGCGCTGTCGAATATCTTCTTTGGAATTCAGAACCATCAAGAGGGTATTCAGTTGCAGGCTTGTCTTTACTATGGAAAGGCATTGAAGAGTTTGAGGGTGGGTCTAGCTGATGTCAGAAAGCCGGGGACTGCGAACTTGATTGTGCCAGCGCTGTTGCTGTGTATGCATGCCGTAAGTATAGGCGCTTTACGCCCCTGTATATTTTGGGGGCTAACGCGTTGGATGCGTAGTCGTATGAGGAGGACTCTTCGGCCGCGGTCTCCCACGTCCGGGGGCTCATCATGCTACTGAATGTCGCAACGCCATACGCCTTCCAGCAAGATCCCCTGCGCAAGGCCTTCGAATCGACTAGAGCTATGCTAGTAAGTTCTCTCCTCATCTCTTCTCCCATCCGCTCCAAGCCTTCCTCTCTCCCCTCCGACTAACGCCCTACTGGACCATCACAGGGCTCCTCGCCCGCCAGCCCACCTTCCTCGCCGCCGAAGAATGGAAAACCATCCCCTGGGCCCTCGACCCCTGGACCAAGAACCAACAAATGCTGCTCACAGACATCCTCGTCGACGTCCCCGGCTACCTAGCAGAAGACAGTAAGCCAACCATCGACAATGACCCCGTAGCACGCGCGAATCTTCTAGAGCGCGTGAGGACAAGCCTCTTCTCGCTGTACTGCTGGCGCTACTCATGGGAGCAGCTCTACCCCAACTGCGCCTTCGAAACCAAACCCCTGGCCACGGATTCTAAATCCCGCCCAATCCCTCGCCGTCTACACTTTCGCACAAACAGCGGCGCTGCTGAGATCTCGCTCTACAATGCTGCGCATCTCTTCCTTCTCGGACTTGCAGATCGTCTTTCTCTACCCGATGAAACAGGTATAAGCATCACGCAATCGATTGCCGCGCTCGCAGCCGAAGCCGTGTTTCCCAAATTCGAAGAACATTCCATGGGTGCTCTTCAACTCCCCGACGACGTGCAGAGTCTCCGCGAACCGGCTATCGAGATCTGCCGCACGTTTGAGTTCATGATGATGGCGCCGGATAAGAATCGCGAGCCGAATCTGTACTTCCTGTTTCCGTTAGGTATTGCGTGGGAGGTGTTGAAGAGCGAGGAGGAGTATAAGACTTGGATGAGAAGTATGCTCGATGCGACGCCGATCACGAGTGGCTATGCTGTCGGCAGGAATCAATGGTTTGACAAGTATTATCTCCCTAAGGTTTATGTAAGTGGATTATGATGTCATGGCTTGGAGCGGCGTGTGTGCTGATACTAGGTTAGGCTCGGAAACAGCCGGGAGAGAGGGTGTCGAGGTATGGATCTGAGACCTCCCTCAGTCCTTGAGTATTGGAGGCGTCTTGAATAGGACGGGTGAGCACAAAGGAGTGAAGGAAAGGTGGCGAGACAAAGGAGTTTCGTATATTTCTTTGAAACTAAGACGCCAACATCTTCTTGAGGCGACTTTCACAATGTCGGTACTACTAACAATAGATTCTATAGGGCAGCGAGACTTTTCGGGACGATACTTCGCCATCATTCTCAATCATTGTATCACTCCAACACTCCGTTGGTCGTGTATTTTTACGTGCCGTCTTTTTTTCTCCAGAATCTTCTCCAAAATTGTCGTTAACATCTTTCTACTTGTGATTGACAGACGTCACCTGAACATGTCTCCAGTGACACCACAACCTCAAAGCCCGCCACTACACATGCCAGACGGCGATGATATGGCCGACACCTATCAGTACCGTGATCGCCCTTTATCGATTGTCCCCGAGAATCCACTATCGATGGAACCCGAAGCTCGACAGCGGTACGAGGAGAACACGGCTCAGGACCAGGACCAACATGAACGCCTCGAGGATCTCGCAGAAGGACATGAGTTAGATGAGCAGCAAGTCGCAGCGCCCTATGACACCACGGGCCAAGATATAAGCTACCATACAACGTCACATCATCAGCCAAATTCTCACGCGTCTCCCTTACCAGGCACATACATAAAATCATCCGCTCCACGTCCCAGCAACGACTCCCCCCATTCTTCTCCCAATCTTTCCCGCCGCTCCACCATTTCCCACCGATTATGAGCGGCCGACTCTGGCTTCTGCAGCACGACAGCGCTCAAAGGCCGAGCCGTCACCTTCATACCGTGGCATGCGACAGCGTCCTGATTATAGAAATGGATTGGGGAGCCCGTCCCATGCGTTGGAACGGCGGGACACGTTTGGAAGCAATGAAGCTTCTCCGCGTCGCTTCCGGAGCGAAAAGAATGACAGTGAACATATGTCTCCTTGTCCAACACCGAAGGAATTCTGGGCAGCCCCAGTTGAACGTCCTCACTTGGGAAGGTTGGCATCGAAGCTGGCACTTAAGGGTGACATCAAAGAGCGGGGAAGCGCCGAAACCACCGGAGAGAAACAAAAATCGCTATCTGAAAGAAGGGGTTTTCNAGGANCGCTTGGACACGCNCCCCCAAAGNCGCGGACAGGTCAGAATGAAGTTGCTGGAATAAGGGACGAGATGAGAGTCCGGGCATATCAAGACCCAGAACCTGTTATCCAAGCTCTCACACAGGAGAACGCCACCCTTAAAGAGGAGTTGGCTAAAGAGCGAGAAGAGAAAGAGAGACTAGTGGAACAGTCGGTGCAAGACATGCAACGTCACGACGAACTAGTAGCTTCGCTCCAGCAAGTCCAGGAAGAAAACGAGGACCTGAAGAAAGAACCAGCCGGCCGAGAACGCATGGGGAGCGCTACATCAGAGAGTCACTTTGGCATGTCCACGTTGATGTCGCCGCCCGCGACCCTAGGACAACCCATGGGCATACAGTCCTCGCTCCACGGCGACGACCTAGCCTCTGAATGGCGAGAGCAGTACTTTAATATCTGCCGCGAGAAGGATAAGTTGCAGGCATACTATGATGAACTCAAAGCTGCAGCCACTTCGCTATTCAATGAGTATCACGGTTCCACAGCCAAAATTGAGGCTTTGGAAAAAGATCGGGAGGCGGATAAAGCTACCATCGTTTCCCTCTCCTCCGAGCTGCGAGAAGCGACTGAACTCGCAGAGCAGAGACGCATCGAGATGGAAGAGGAAAGAAAAAGACGGGAGAAGCAAGCCGCCGAGCACAAAGCAGAGCGCGACAAGTTGTTAAAGGAGAACATCTCTTGTGTGGAGGAATGCAAAAAGCAGTTGTCTGCGGAGCATCCGGCCCACCACTCCATCCAAGGTCTCCGTCAGAGGAGCGTGGAAGGCGAGATACGCCTGGAGAGCCTGCGGAGGACGCTGGCCAAGTCACAGAAAGATCGCGACACCCTCCAGCAGCACATCGTCACCCTGAATTCGCATAACAAGTCCCTCAAAAGCAAAATAGTGTCGCTGCAGAACCGGGTAGACTTCCCGATGCCACCACCAAGTATAGAGCAGTCGGAGAGGGATTGGGCTCGATTGCTGAAACTGATACCCAAATATCTCACCGAGAAAGACATCGAGGACAGCAAGGAAGAGATCCGGGAGTTGAGAAAGCGGCAGAAGAAGAACCAGAAGATGGAACAGCGGGCAAGAGAGGATATAGAAGTGAAGATAAGTACTGCTCTGGGGGATTACTATCCGCTTAGAGAGGAGAACCGCCAGATTTGGGAGAAGGAGAAGGCAAAAGGGTCCGAGAAGAGATGGGAAGATCGGCTGAAGAGTATGCAGAATAAAGTGCGGTAAGGCATTGGGGCGTGCTTGGGTAAATGAGTTATCTGTGGTAGATGGAGCAACGTGTTCGAGTACTGTGATTCTAGATTAGCGTCCAAAATATACATCTTCCTCGGGCGAACCCGCATGTCCTGCCCGCGTCGCATAAGATTTATGCAGGGTCGTATTCGCCATCCAGCCCAGCAGGATCGACGTGGGGTACCCGTACGCGAAGAACCCCAAGCCTATCAGACCACTCCGATAATCCACGTCCCAACCTCGCGATATATCGACAGCCTTCCCCGCCTGTCGTGTTCTGCCCTTCCCTTCGCGTCTCTTTTCCATTATTCCCCCTCATGATCTGACAATATCTACCCATTATTGCTGCTCCCCCACCCAGCACTCCAAAGCATCCTCACATCCACCAACCTGGGAACCTCGCCTCTCCATCGCAATAACCTCGCGTCTCCATACCAGCTCTCTCGCGTCTCCACCCACCACCCTCGGCAATGGCAGAGTCCTCAACCCGCCGCCCCCTCACACCCACCGAAATC